>PVJO010010090.1:0-65940 GCA_004026905.1 Hystrix cristata
GCTCCACCCCTGCTGATGCTGATGCAGGTCTGTGGCCCCTTCTAAAGCATGCAAGAGGCAGAAACAGAGAGGACCCCTGAACTATCCCCACCCCATACCATTTACGACCCTTGCCCTATGTGATCCATGTGGGAGGCAAGAGCAGAGAGGCCTTGCACACCCCATATCCCCAACGCTGATGCTTGACCAGGCTTCATGCTATTTGTGCAAGAGGAAAGAGGAGTGTCCAAAGTACCAAATTCTTACCAGCTCTGCTTCTGGGTTCTCCACAGCACAGGGCAGCACAAGTGACAAACTAAAGACTGTCCCGATTAAAGGTGAGACAACACCCAGGAGAGTTTCACTCCAGTACTGAAGTGTGACCCTACCACAGAGGCTGGATGAGACACACTCTAGGGAGACAGACTCGCAGAGGGTAAGAGCTAAACAGAAATCTCCTGTATATAGTGGTTGAGATGCCAGGTTTTGTGGGTGTAATCTTCATAGATGGTGGACCTGAAGGAGATGACAGTTAGTCCAATGTTATGCTTGAGCTCTTGCACTACTGCCTATATACAGCAAAAATTAGCAGTCTGAATTAATGTAGGTCAATATCTCAGTGGCCTAGATGTCTTCACTAAAATCATAGACCTCTTTGCTCTGGTTAAGGACCGTTCTTGAGTGGTTGATAGTTGATGCTATTGAATTTACTACTATAGCCAAGGTGATATAGTTGCTGCTATCATTTTTTTTTTCTGTATGCCAGTATCTGGATTAACTGGGTGCTGTAAACAATACTACAGTTCACTCCTAAAGACACTGGAATGGGCCAAAGAAGCCACAAAACCTAGGAAACAAACAAAAAAATAGAAGTATGAAAAGACGAGGCTACAAACTGCCTCCCAAAACTTCCAACTTCCCCAAAACACAGACAACCTAGTGAGTCCAAGGCCAACCTGAAGTACATAGTGAGACCCTGACTTAAGAAAAAAAAAAAGGACTTATGATGATAATTTTTCTTGTGGTACTGGGGATTAATTCCAGGTAGCACTAAATTATGCCCCCAATCCTTTTATTTATTTATTTATTTATTTATTTTTTATTTGAGACAGGGTTGTAATATGTTGCCCAAGTTGACTTCAAACTTTTGATGTTCCTGCCTCAGCCTACTGAGTAGCTGGAATTACAGGTGTGCACAACTATGCCAGCCTTGTTTTTGTCTCTGTATTGTTGGGAATGGATTCCAGGCCTTGCACACGGCAAGCATGTACTTTTCACTGAGCTGCATCTCCAGTCATGAAAAATATTTTAAAATATGTTATTTTGAGGATGTTTTCTATTATTCAGTATTAATGAGATAAGCTAATTAATGAAGTTAGAGTTGAGATTAAACATAGACTTTTCAGGGCTGGGGATTTAGCTCAGTGATTAGAGTGCTTGCCTTGCAAGCACAAGGCCCTGAGTTCGATCCCCGGCACCACAAAAACAAAACAAAAAAAAAATAGACTTTTCATTCTGTAAACTCTGTTGTCTTCGTGATTAGAATGTAAACTCTAGAAAGACCGTTTTGCTCATTTATTTCATCTGTAGATTATAAAATAGTACCCAGAACAGTGTTTGAGACAGAGTAAGCATTTAGACATAAATGAATCAGCAATAGCTGAGGAAAACATTCATAATTAAGGCATTGTGTAAATTTAACCTAACTCAGAGCAAAGTAGGATTTTATGTGTAAATTTTATGCATAATTTAATGATAAGATCCTATTGTCACTTTAGTTCATTAAGGCAAATGAATTTTAACCACTTTAATCTTTATTTTATGACAAATGAAAAACTTTAATATATTAATTCAATGTCGTCATTATTACAATATATTAATTTCCTTTTTGGCTACATGTTCACAGAACACCTTCAGAATTAAAAAATGAAAGACAAATAATTACACCACCACTTTCCTGGTTGTCTGTCATACAGACAGCAGGCAGTTGGACTTGGCTTCCATAATCATATGAGCCTATTTCTACAACATAGTTTATGCTTATATCTATTTACATCTTATAAACATTTATATATTGATGGGAAATGTTATATATGTAAAATGTATATATACGCATCCTATTGCTCCTGTTTTTCCAGAGAACTCTAATATGCAAGTATTACAGATTTCATAGAGTTCTTACTCCCCAACTCTGGTCCCAAACTAGGATTAGGTTGTGCATATTCTTCCCTGGAAAGCCTGGTCTGCTTATGGATGGGATATTAATGACCACATTGAATTAGACTCTAATTTTCCAAATAATGCTTATCTTTGTTTATTCCTGATTCCTTAGAGAATATCTTATAAATAGTAGTTTGGTCATATCAAAAATATGAATCCCTTGGACACAATAATTATCTGAACTAGTTTTCTTTCCCATATTTTTTTTTCAGTAACCCTTGAAATGGCTAAAGCTTCTTCAGCAAGCAACCATATGGTATTTGTACAACTTTCTTTCCTCCTATCTCAGAGGAAGAAATGTTTTGCTTCTGTTCTAGGTCTTACTGCTCTGCCTCCTTCCTAATCTTAATACTAATGTATTTTTTCATCAAATGTTTGTATGGAATCTATTTTGTACCAGGTACTTCACCAGACCCTGAAAATATAAAGGTTAATGTGACATTATACTTCTGAAGATTTCTTGGTCTATCAGGCGACATGGAGCAGATGAGAAATGAACTACAGGAAAAGATGCTAAGGCTTCAGAAGTGTGTAGTAGAGACAAAAATCAAGGGGATCACAGATAGTGCAGTGAGTGACTCATATCTAGTTGATTATGAAGGTTTCATATGGTTTCTTTGAATTGATGTTGAACATATTTAATATGTCTATATTAGGAAAAATCCAAGGACATTTCAGGCAACTGAATATAGTAGGGCACAGGGAAGGATTAGTGGGAATGTGGGCTGGAGTAACTTCTTTATTTTTATAATAGAACACAAGTTTTATTCCTGATGAATAAAGAAAATCATGGAAATAAAATATTTAGATGCCCAATGTAAAAAAAAAATCGAGTTTATTTACTGCCTTTAGAATTTTAAATTTTTATGACTAAAGACATAGCTCAGTAGTAGAGCATTTGCCTTAAATTATGATATTATTAAAAATGTGATGAAATTTTGAATGTTATAATAATATGTTTAAAGCAGCACTGAATTAAGAAAACGTGGTATTAGATTAAATGTGTGCTTTGGAGCAACTGTGAGGACAATTTAGTTGTTATAGAAAAAAACTAATTTTATGTACCTGTTTAAATGTTTGTTACATTTTATTTTAAAATGTAAATGACATATCTGCTTAACAACATCACAAGTAAATTAATAAGTGAGACAAAGCCTGCTGTACTGCTTACCAAGGAAAAATGAAATGTGAGCCCAAGTATACAGCAGAAATTTGGATTTAATAATTTGCATTTGCCTTCAAAAGAGTATTAAAAAGAAACATGGTCAATAGAGAATTTTTTCTGCTGATTTGAAAAATTCTGTTCTATGCAAGTTATACTGTTAATATAGGCCATATTTAACCAGGTCTCTTTTTATCAAATCCCATAGCAAAAGAAAAGTTAGAATTTTGAAGAAAAATGATTATTTACTAGCTAATTTAAAGGCAAGCTGAGATTAGAGATAACAATGAAAATGAGAAAGGGTACAGTAACATTTTAGCTTCAACAACTGAGAAATTTGAGAAAAAGAGCACTCTTTAAACCTGTAAGGAACAGAATAATTGGATTAAGATTCATAATTGTTACATGTTAGTCAAGATGCTCTGAGTTATCCTTAAAGTATATCATTTTCATGTTATTATTTGCTCTAAATTTTATAATCTTTAAAATACATCATAACTTAGAACAGTTCAATGATAATATGCTAAGATATTATTTCGTTTTGCATATTTGAATTCTACTGAGGTTGCACGAGATTTTAGTCATCACTTTATGTGACCTGTCGATTCATTCATTTCTCAACTATGTACTGTGGAACTTATACCTTTTCTTACTGATTTAATAGACACATTTGTAGAGATGTTGGAACTTTACGTTTACTGTGTGAAATATAATATCCTAACATGAATAGGTTATTTGGAAATAATTGAGTATAAACCAGTGTTATGCTTATTTATATGTGATATATATTTATATATGCCATATCTAATACTGTGATATATTTATATATACTGTATATAATATGTATATATTTGGATATAAGTAAAATGTTATATTTTCATCACATAATAATTGTGCCCATGCAAAATCGGTACTCCTATTAATTTTTTGGCAATTACAAGAATTTGGGGCATTTAACTAAGAGAAAATAACATGAAGGATTTTCCTTGAAATTGAAAATGTGTATAGTGGTAACTAAAGTTACAGCATAAAAAAATAAGTTATCTTAAAAGAAATTAAAAAGCAATACTAATAATCTCTGTAATAATAACTTACCACAAGAGCATTAGGCTCCCAGGATAACTAATTCTCTAAGATTTTTAATTTTATATACCTTTATGACAGTTTAAAATGTCAATTCTATTACTACTTCCACTATTATTATTATTATTACTATTATTATTACTTATAGTGTGTCTTTTGAAAAGGAAACTCATTATTGAAATGAAACATCTGAGGACAGTGTCTAGAATCAAAGGAATAGAATAGCTTTATGATCTATGCTATATCTTGCTAAAATTTCAGGTTGAATCCTAGCGTAAAAGACCTATGTAAACAAGGATACTTTATATTAAACTAGTTTCCATTTTGCTTAAAAGTACCAAATCAGTCGTAGTTAGAGGTTGGTTTATATTTTTTAGGCATCCAAGGGAGACATTTAGACACTGTGGAACGTTTCCGAGTCTGTATGAACATCTCCTTCAGTCTGATAAGACACAGCCCATCTTCTCAATAGCCCTGGAGGTCTTTGATCTGTCACACTGTTGTGTAGGCAGCTTGTGGCACAGACGTCTGACAAATGCTAAGGTACATTGGGTTCAGGACTGCTCTAACACCAAGTGCATAGACAGAACATTTTCATTTCTAAATACAGACTGACCCCTCGCCAAGAAGAGCTGTAATTCTAGCTGTAATGCAGCTTTATAAAGACAATTACTGTAAGGTCCCACAGACCTGTTGACTCATTCAAGTCCTTTCACAACTATGTATTGTGTTTTTTATGTCTTTTTTATTGATTTGATAAATAGACTTGTAGGAATGTTGAAATTTTATTTTTGCTGTTGAAACAGTATCCTAATGTGAAAGCATTTTGTACAAATTTTGGCTCTAACTTTTGGACACGTCTACGCTGTTTGGTCACATGGGTCTGGGGGACAGTCTTCCTTTGTTTGGACCTTTCTGTCTTTAGCCTTGTGGCAGGCAGGAGACATAATCCTTCCCCCAGGCTGGGGTTGGGGCTTAGATCACCCTGAAGCATGGTATGGGCCACATCAGTCTTTGTAAGGAGTGATAGTGGCCCATGTTTCCTACTTTTAAATCATTTCAAATGTACAATTTATGATACTTTTTTCATGCCTCCTAAAGAACTCAGTCACAAGGACAATTCCATCTCAATATGTGGTGTTACAAAAGTTAAAACATACTCCCTTTTTGTTATCTAACAAACGCATGTCACAAAAGAAAGGAAACAAAACTTTTAATTTATTCCACATAAGAATAAGCTACTAAACTCTTTAACTTGCTGGTCTTTTCTTAGTAAATAAAAAGCGATGATTAATTTCCATGACTTGAGAGACATCAGTTTTGTATTTTTTCCTACAAGATACATTTTCCTTAGGCCAAGTTGTATACTACTAGTACTATTTTAGATTTGGGATAAACCAAAGCTTTAGATTGCTTAGCTACTACTCATAGCAGGGTTTTGGAGTGAATGAAAATTGGAAAGGATTTCAAGAAATGATGTTTATACTGATAATTGAGTTAGGGTAAACTATATATTGTGGAAAGAAGCAGAAGAAAATTTAAGAAACGATATTTCCTTCATGCCTCATGAACAACAGATTTTATAAAGCTCACCTGATTCTTTTACTTACTGGGGTACCAGGAAACCTTCTTAACATGCATTGCTAGAAGCATCAAACCAAGGTATAAAGAACAGATAGTACTTGAAAAATATATATATCCTAAACATCAGATCTTCACGGTTTTTAAGTACTTTCTGTGAAGCAGGTTATATCCATTATTTGAAAAGGTGACCCGCTAATGGGAACCAATGGTATAGGAATCTGCCACACAATCTACAGATGAACTTGGATGAACAATTTTTGAAATGAATACCAGGACCATGAAAAAGCATTCTTTATCATTATGAAATAATGCCCGTATTTTCTGTTTCTAGCAGCATTTTCTTTGCTGTGTGTTACTAAGGACTCCTGAAAACAGCTTATGAAATTAACCTTAAACATTTCTCCTGCTGATGTTTACCTCTATGAAGGGTGTGTGTGTGTGCGTGTATGTCTCCACTGGAATTTAATTTCCATCTCCTCTAGGTTTTTAAAGGCTGTCTCCATGGTGATGGTCAATGAGACGCGAGGATTTCAGTCTTCTTTCTCACAATGTGTGGCACAGTCCTCTCCTTTTATGTCCTTCTGTTTGTTCCCTGTTCGCCATTACTGCCTGCCTCCATGGTAACAGCCAATGAGCTCTTGCACATACATCACCGCACCCTCTGTGTGTGCTCCTCTCTGAGTGCCCTCATGCACTCAATGGTATCATAAAACATCTGAGACTCCATGTGCCCAGTCATTTGGCTTTGTGCCCCACATGCTTTCATCCCTCCTCATCTTTTCATACCCTCAGAATAGACTGATGACACTTGTCCTAAAAATTGTGCTTACCTGAGCTGTTCACCTCCATCCAGTGTACACGAATCTTCTCTGACATGGCTTCCATGGATGTAATGCATGTGTCTGGAGATGGGGACCTATTGGATGCTTCCCTTTGGGAGACTCCTCAACTTGTACAACATTATTAAGTCTCAGTATGGGATAGCTATTGAAATCTAGCAGAACTTTCTTATAAAGGATGCATTTTATTCTTACATTTTTAGCAACTTATATTGTTTCTTAGTAGGACTTAAAACACTTAGTTTTGAAGTTTGTTGTTTTAGAAACAATAATCTAAGTGATTTCTTTGCATGTGATATTTAATATTTCCCTAGTGATTACAAAGCAGTAAATATGAAAATTGTCCTTAAAAAGCTGGATTGTTTTGGCTAATGATCATTTACTGTGCCCATGTTCGTGATCTAATTGCTTAATGAAAAAGCACTGATAGCAACGTGAAGCAACACAGGTACCTACCAATTAACTGGCCTATTTAAAAAAATCGAGCTGTTACAGCAGGTGACTGAAAGTGCACACTGCTCCTCCCTTTTTCGATAAGAAAAGAATAAAAATGAAAGATGATTCGCTATAAATCTGCTTCCGTAAGTACCAAACAATTTTAATAGACCATCTGATAATTACTACTATTCTTGTACAAATATATTCAGAAAATGTTAAAAGGTAAGCTTAAAAGATAAGCTTTTTGAATTCGTCTAAATTACATAGGGTTAAGTGATTCAATAGCTACAAAAGCCAAAGATTAATTACTAAAATTTCTTATGCTGGTATCTTATTTTGGACTGATGAATTTGGTTTAGATCAAATAACATTAATTATAAAAGTTTCCAAATTCAAAATAGTTAGCTTAGTATAAAATTATGCACTACCATATAGAATGAACCCACACCATCATTAATTATGTGTTCAACACTCTTTAACTACTTTCTCAGAAAAAAATTTTACATGTTCCTCCTAAAATCTATAATGAACCACAGAGAATGCAAATTTACTCATTTGGTACTTTGGGCCTTCAATCATTATAAATATAATCCAGATCTTAATTTTCTTAGCATTAAAAACTCTTTATGAATAAGGTCAGTGCTACCTATTCAAGTTGTAAAATCATTTTTGAGGATTCACAGATTAATACAAATTGAGAACACAGAAAAACTTAAAGTAAGAAAATTGTTTAAATTTTCTATTTTATGTTAAAAGATGTTAAAAGAAAAAGACAAATGTTTGGTGTCAGAAGTCAGCAAGCACAGATCAGCTTAGAGATTGCTTAAAATGGGTAATTTCCCCACACATTTTAATTTTAGCCTTAATTTTGAAACATAAGTCCTGAGTGTTTGTCTTTGGAGACAGCAGGAGAACTTCAAGGTTTGAATTTGGAGATTGCTCTTTGCTGCCATGTTTGATGGGGAGGAAATTGCTGAGGATGGAAGAGGGGCGGGGGCAGCGTGGATAGTACTAAAGTGAACGCTGAGGAACAGGACTAGTGTGTGAGCCAACTCGGGTTACAGTCACAGCACTTTGGTTATTGAGTGCAAAGCACCGCGGAGCCCAGCCTCATCCAGTTAGGATGGTGTTGCTTGCTGTTTGAAATCCTCGTCACTGACTCTTGATGGCCATGGAAAAGTTCATGTAGCTTGTTAGAAGGTTGACTTGCTCTGCATGGTATCTTCTGACATTCTATTTATTGTGACTTAAATTATTTAGCCCAGGCAGATTATTTTTCGGTCCTGGAAATAATATTAAAAGTAACAGTATTATTCTATCCGAAGTTGTTTTGAAGAAATGCTTGGAAATCCGGTGTATTTGGAAATATGTGATGCATTTTCAAAGCATCTTCGTATTCCAAATCTATAAGTTTCCTTTAGCAATTTCTCTCATGCTTACCGGTTTTTCTCATCTACTTTTGTTTTCATCCTACTGCGGTATCAGGTTACCAGCTATGGAACCTTTGCCCTCATTCTTCAGTTTTCTCTATTTGCCCAGTGTCATTATATACCATCGTCCAGTATCGATTACCCCTCCCTGCCCCAACTTACCCACAGGTGTTAAGTTCTATCTCACTTTTATGTAGGATATTAAACTGTCAGATAAAATGAGTGATGCTTTTAGTGTTAAAAAGTGTTCTTTTCTCACCACACAGGTTCCCTCATGTATCCACATTTATTTTTATTTCAGTCTTCTTGAACAATAATTGAATTTAAAGTTTCACAAGATGAGAAATCTTTTAAAATTTATGCTATCATTCTGGTAGTTATACAAACAAGTGGAAAGTCATTTTTAGTATTTCATATTTACAGCAAAATTTACTTGGTTAACTGGACATTTCATTTCTCTCTTCCTCTTTTCCGTCTAGTTTTCGCGCTGATAATTTAATTTCATTAATTTATGTAAGTGTACTTTTCATGCATTTTATTATGAAGTCATATTATTATTAAGAAATTTCTATAGCCTTCATTCTCAAGCTGACCTGTCCCCCCGAAACGATCATGAGAGTAAACACAGCTCTATTCTGTAGCCTTGCATTTCGCCTCCAGCAGCAATTGCAGGTAAACCGCACCACATGAGAGGAGCTTGTAAAATGCTACCAAAGTTCATTTCATTTTTCTAATATTAATGGTCACATTTATGCTAGACAATGTTCGAAGCATTTATATACCTTTACTTAATTTATGCAATTCTGTAAGTTACATAATTATTATCCCTACTTTACCAATAAGGAAAATGACACTCAGAAGTTAAGTAATTTGTCTAGAGTCATATAATTCTCAAGTGAAGGATCTAGACTTGAAACTAAGCAGCCTGGCTCTTGGTTTAAGTATTGCCCTAAAATTCCTGTGGTTTTCAAGTATTTTTATTTTCTTCCACTGTAGGATCTAAGATATAGTCCCTCCTTTGAATATGCTAGGTGGACAGTGAAATTTGTACAGGACAGCATTTATTCAGTGACAAAAACTGTGATTAGAATCAGGATCTGAAAGATCACAAGGGAAACCAATGTGTTCTCCAGAGAAACCATAATGATCCCATTTCTCCTCTCTGAGGTATTTGGATTTGGTTTTCATAGAAGCTGCTACCTGTCACAGTGCTTTCACTATGCTTGTTTTAGCAGGAGGCTGTGCTTTCCCAATGCACTAAGAGTAAAGAGCCAGGCAAGGTGTCACATGCCTCTAACCCCTACACTTGTGAGGCTGAGGCAGGAGTATCTCTAGTTAGAGCCCAGCCTGGGCAACTTAGACACTATCTCACAATAGAAAAAGAGAAAAGTCTGGAGACATAGTTCAGTGCAAAGGCCCTGGGATCGATCCCTACCACCACAAAAATAAATATATAAGTAAATAAATAAACTAAAGGAATAAAGAGGTGAAATGCCTGGGAAAGCATTAGTGTGGGTGGGTTAAATAAACTGGTGGTCAAAAAATTGTTGGATGGTTTTTGAAATATACCTTTAAAAGCTGTATTTATTTATGCATCCGTGCTTGCAGTGGCTATTTCCTTGCTACCACTAGGACACAGGGCATTGAGTGGCGTGCTCCAAGCCAGTTCCCATGTGTGTCTCACATGTCCTCCCTCTAATGATATTGACAGTGCTCGCTCCTTGGTTGAGAAACAGCATCAGGAAACGAAAGACAAAACCAAACAACTCCGCTCCCACTAAAAAACAAACCCCACCAGAAATCCCTGCAGTGCACGTCTGTGCTGCTTAGCCCACTTGGGTGATGGTTTTTGGTGGTGCGCACGGCTCATTCTCCGCCCTGGCTCTGCTGCTGGAGTCTCGTAGCCGCGATATTACACAGCACAGCTAACTCTGCTCCTGGCTTGCTTGCTTTGTGCTTAAGAGGTACAGAGAGCTGGGGTTGGGGATTTGCTCAGTGGTTAGAGCGCCTGCCTAGTAAGTGCAAGGCCCTGAGTTCGATCCCCAGCATTCAGAAAAAAAAAAAAAAATTCCCCTCAAGTTCCCAAGATGTACAGAGACTCATCTGGGAATTCACAAGCCTGTTTGGGATTTTCGAGGAGCCTGTAAAGCCTGAAATCATAGCACGAGTCTGTGGCAAAGCGATACGACACAGGCCAGGTTACAGGGGACCTTGGTGCGTCCTGGGAAATTTTTATACATATGATATTTATCTGCAATAAATGTCATTATACAAGTAAGTAGACTGTTGTGGGCCCTCACGGTGAAGACTTGAATTCATGCTACACTTACTCTGCTCAGCTCTTTACCTGCAAAATTAGAGCTACTTGCAATAATGAGAAACAGAAATTTTCCTAAAGATTTTGTGGGGAATAGAGGAAGATACAGATTGCACAGAGCAGAGAGGAAAATTAAGACTTCCTGTTTGGCCTTTGCACACCGTCCCCCTTCCTCCTTGTTCCTCTTTCTTGCGTAGTGTCTTTTTTCTCTTCTGGCCTCGCACTCGATCTTTTCAATTCTCCTCCACAAGTCCCAGCAACTCCTTTCTTCCCTTTAGCTTACATTTCCATCTTGGAAAAACAACCAGCTTGCCAGGCAGAGCCCTCCTGGGTGTGGTGTTATCCCTTCCTTTGTACGTTTCACAGCCCTGCAAACGTGTTTCTGATGGACACGGATCTTCAGTGACGTTTCCGTAACCTCATCCTGGGCAGTGGACGAGAGGCTGTGTGTTCAGACTGTGGGAAGCAGTGAGCAGTTCTAAGAGGTAGGAGTAGAGCTGAACAGGAGATACTTGAAGTTTATTTAGGCTATTATATATAACTCAATTGTAGTCAAAGAGTTCCCTCTTATCCACAGGGGAGACATCATTCCAACCCCCCCCCCCCGTGATGCCTAAAAATGCAGGTAGTACGAAATCCCGTGGGTACTATTTTTTTTTGCTATATGCCCTGCAGTGTTATCATATGGTACCAGAGCTATTCTGCCCTTCATGTTCTATACTCTGCTACCTCATTTGCACCATTTCTGCTGCCCCATTGGGCCAATAGTAAGTAAAACAAGGGTCAGTTGAACACAAGCACTATGATGCTGGACAGTGGATCTGAAAACCAAAACAGCTGCTAGGTGACTAACATGGATACCCTGGACAGAGGGAGGATTCGTATTCTGGGCAGGATGAAGTAGAATGACGTGAGACTTCACCACACTACTCAGAATAGCATGAAACATACGAATTGCTTATTTCTGCAGTTTTCCATTTAATATTTTCAAACAGAGGTTGAATATGGTTTAACTGAAACCATGGAAAGGAAAACTGTGGAAAAGTAGGAACAAGTAATACTATTTGCCCTTAGAATTTCAAGTAAAGGAGAAGGAAAGAAAAAAATGAGTTAATTTTTTTTCTCATTGGGTGCTTTTTCCAGTAGCCCACAGAATTTTTGGCATCTATCAGTCTCTTTTGTGTCACTATCTCCCTTCATTATTGCTAGGATCCTCTCCTGAGGTCCCCAGACTTGCAAACTCTCCGCTGTGCCTAATACACTCTGCCTCCACACCTCGGTCTCCCACAGCTAATTAGAAACTTCCAAATGGTTTGCTTTTCTCTTTTCAGCAAGGTGAATTTCAGCTGGCTGTTATGAGAACATAAAATGAAACTAAAGCTTACTAATCTGTACTAGGTAACACTTAACTCTTTCCAATTGACATTTTAAAGAGATACAAAACAAAGGATATTTTGGTGTAGAGTTTTGTGGCACATAACAACCAAAGTGAAATAAATAAATAAATAAAATCAGAAAATGTTTTTATTTAGGTCAGAAGCCCTATTTGGGAATGTGGATTCCAATTTTGTTCATCTTCTCTGCAACTTCTTAGTCAATAGTTTTGGCTTTTCTGTAGGTGTAGAGGTTTTCCAGTTGAATGGAAGAAGGACACAGATGGGAATCAGGGAATTTAATTTGTAGACCAGTAGTAGATGTTATTTCAATAAGTCAAAAATTGCTTGAACTCAGAAGCAGCATTGATTTCATATCTGGTCAGATGATTCGACAATTATTTTTATAAATTACAAAAGTAATAGTGACCATTGTAATCAATTAAGCAAAAACATTTTGAGCCGAAAATACATGATGTGAAAATGACCATTCCCATTTTCTTCAGCTCCAATTTCATTCTGTAAGAGGGAGCGTCTGTTAGGTTTGGGATGTATCTTTTCATATCTCTATCCATGCTCAGCCAATTTCGGCTCTGCATAATCTTGACACTCAGGTTTTCTTGCATTCTCGAGGGCTATCTTGTGCAAAAAAGGTAGGTCAGATGTGCATCTCAGCTAGGGCATGTTTAATAAGGAAAGAAGTGCTGTAAAAATGAAAGTTTCCTATAGCATTATTTTAAAAAGGATCACCTATTGAACATTATCATTTTGGTTCTTTGCACTTACACAGTGGTTTGTAATGTACACAATTTTTGCTCGCAAAAACAATTCTGCTTAAATTAATAATTTATATCTTTCTTTTTTGTTTGAATGACATTTTAAGCTTCCGGTCTCTCTTCATGTTCCTTTTCTTGCCTCCTGTTTAGCTGGAGTGAACCTGAAAAATAGAAAAGTAGAATACTGACTAGAGTCTAAGACTCAAACCGAACAAGAAAGATTTCTGTTCTAGCCCTATGCTTATCAATGAGTAACTCTTCACTTTCCTCATCTGCAACCATTTGGATGAGGTTGCAGTTAATTTTAGAGTAGTCCATTGTAGTTTAAAACTACTACTTCTCCCTTCCGTTTTCTTATCTCTGGTTGAAATAATTCATGCAGTGCTTATATTAGTTTGCTATCATCTCCACTAATTTGTTTCCAACACATTCAGGTAAGGACTTTTAAAATTAGGATTTGGATGAGGGCAGAAGTCAGGTTTTGTTTTTCACTTATACCATACTTTTAAGATGCTTTTCTTGTAAAAATAAGTTCACTTGAATTAGATTGATTGTGCACTTTTGACTACTATTTCAAAAATAGAGGACTGGAAGAAGCAAGTGAAAATCAGTGGCAAGAACAGAATATTCAATAGTGATGTTGTTAAAATAATGCTGAAAGCTCTGGGAGTGTTAGTATATTTTAAATTTGACATCAGTCAGGCACAAAATGCTGTTATCTAGAAAAGAAATACGTAAGTGAGGCAATTATCTCAGCAAATTTGGCAACAATATATTGAATTTATTATCATTTTATTTTAAAAGATTAAATAAGTGGTGTAATTTTAAAAAGGAGAAATGAAAGCCTGTTCAATTATAGCACTATATTTTAATCTCAGTGATTTGTGAGCTCTGCTGGGGCCTGAAGAACCAGCCCAAGTGGAGACAAGGTAACACTGATTAGGTGAAAACACTTTGTATTATGATTCATTGCTTCTTGTGTCCAGTCTTTACAGTGCTCTAAACTCTGTCAACATATTGTTTCTTGCACCTCTTCTCCACCTTTCTCTCAAGACATCTTTTTTTCATAAATTGAAGGTGGGAAATGCTGTGCCCTTATCTTTGAGAAGATGTCTTTCTCTCTGCTTTAAAATTAGCATGAATCTTTCCCATATTTTAGAGATGGGCTGGCTGATATCTTGATTATCAATCGGTGTTGCAGTGAATTACTTTTGTCCTTCCGCTTTTTCGTGAGTATTTTTATGAGAGGTGCAGAAATGTGGCATATGAGATTGCCAAAGAAATGCTCAAAACACCTGCGCCAGCACGCTGTCTGTAGCATGGCCTCAGCAAGCGCTTACTGAATGAAAACTGCATGAGCTAAGTGCAAAGAACAGAGCTCTGTGTTAGTGTAGAAGAGCAAGCAGCTGATTATTTGGCAAAACTGAAAAGACTGTAAAAAATTTCCTGGTTCCTTAATATGATGAATAGAATAAGGTGCTTTTGATTCTTACCTCAGGTTTATGAATACATTGTGTTTGGGCATTGAAGACTGCTTTAAAGTGGAAATTATCCTAAGAATATACCGTAAATAACCATCAAATCCTAATGTAAAGCAATATAGCAATTATAACCCTCAAAAGAGTCCTGCGTTAACAGGTTGATGGCCAAAGCCTCCGACCTCGTTGGTGGAGTAGTCCATTGATAAGATTATAATTTGATGGCATAATTGGGAAGTACTAGAAAATGGGTTGTGGACCGTATTTGAAGTGAGTGCATCGTGGGGGCATGACCTTGGGGACTATATCTGGTCCTCAGTCCCTTGTTCTCTCCTCTGCCACACTTTTCTGCTGTGATGCTTCTACCTCACCCCAGGCCCAAAGTAATGCAGTCAGCCAACCATGGACTAAAACCCCTGAAATTACGAGTCAAAACAAACCTTTCCTCCTCTAAGTTGTTTTGCTCAGATATTTTATCCCATAGATGCAAGACTGCCTCACACAGTCAGTATGAGAGGTTTAATACAGAGAAATCTTTGGTTCCTAAAGGAGAGGGTTGGGAAGCAGAGGTGGGAAGGTTCAGAGCCTGGAGCATTTGTGTTTAGAATGAGAAGCTGGGCTAGAGCTTTCCTGGGGCCTCTGGGGAGGCAGTAGCATAGGAGTTGAAGGAGAAGTTCAACCTTTAAAATTTAGCCAACCTGTGAAGGAAAGAGAAGTAGCCTAACTTATTACCTTTCTTTTCTTTTTTTAATTTTTATTTATTTATTTTAAAAAAAATTTTTTGGCAGTGCTGGGGAATGAATCCAGGGTCTTTGTGCTAAATCCCCAGGCCTTCTTAAATTGTTTATTTCGAGACAAGCTCTCAGTGGGTCACTAAATTGCCCAGGATGGACTCAAACTTGCTATCGTCTGCCTCCTCCTGCTAGAGTGCTGGGAGTACTGGCCTGTGCTACCACACCTGGTCAAGTTACCTTTGTTTCCTTCTTATACCCAAGAGGGCAAAAGCAAACCAACCAACCAACCAGTGCTTTCAACTGGCTTTTTGGTGCATTTGCCAGAAAATGGTTAGGCTATAGTGGTTGCCTTAGGGGCCTTGTTAAAGAACTCAATTCCTTGCCTTTCTTTTTCCCAGTACTGGGGACTGAACCATGGGTCTTGGCCATGAGCTACATTTCCAGATCTCCCCTTTTAAACTTTAATATAAATGCAATTTAATATATATTTTTTGAGACAGGATTTCACTAAATTGTTATACTGCCAAGGTTGGACTCAAACCTACCAACTTTCTGTCTCAGCCTCCCAGAAGGTTGGGATTACAGACATGCACTGCCACACCTAGTTTAAATTTTTGTCATTGTGAATATTTTACTCTAGAATTTTAGGGAAAGGAAAGAGATCACGAGAAACAAAGGCCACCTGTGTGCAGTGGTACATGCCTGTAATGCTAGCTACTTAGGTGGCTGAGGCAGGAGGATCAGGGGTTTGAGGCAAGCCTGGGCAATTTAGTAAGACCCTGTCTCAAAATGAAAATAAAAAAGGCTTGGAAATATAGTTCGGTGGTAGAACACACATGGGTTCAATCCCCAATTGTGGGGGAGAAAGGAAGATGAAGCAGAAGCAGCAAAGGGAAAAGCAGAAGTGTATGGTGCTCTAAATTTTGCTTTTTAAAAAGCATCTTTATCTTCACATTTGCAGTACATAATGATTACATTCATTGTGGGGAGGCGGTACACGTACGTAACACATCTTGCTTTTACTTTTCTTTCCCTTCCCCCTCATTCCTCCTCCTCCACCCTCTAGATTCCCTTTCCTTTTCCAAAAACTCTATCTCCCCTTTTCCTATTATTTATCTTCTAGTTTGCTCTTTAGATTATTTATAC
This sequence comes from Hystrix cristata, assembly GCA_004026905.1. NCBI lineage: Eukaryota > Metazoa > Chordata > Mammalia > Rodentia > Hystricidae > Hystrix > Hystrix cristata. The sequence continues at coordinate 16,560 of PVJO010010090.1, forward strand.
TTACATATTTCCCTCCACCTTGTCCTCTTGGCAGTTCCTATAACTGACGTGTACTCCTGCATACTGGAAGAAACTTGACCAGTTAAGTGAGCAGAGGAAGCATCCTCTCTTGTGGAAATACTGTTTCTTTACAGCACTACTCCATGCACTTATGTGCCTGCTACAGTATCTGGGGTCAATTTAAGAGGCGCATATTTGTAACATTTTGAACTCTGCAGTGCTATATAGCAACTATAGGCAGGTACATACTATAGCTCTGTACTTCTATCATCATGCTTCTAAACATGATACTTTTTGGGAATTGTAACAGTGTTAACTGGTATAATAAAAAAACTAATACAGAATTCATTCTTTCAGGAAATTTAATTTTGTATAGCAACTCATCTTATTTTCATTTTGATTACAATAAAATACACATAACAAATATTACTCTGATGGCCATTTTAAAATCTACAGTTCAGGGGTATTAAGTACTGTGTATTCATGTTCCTGTGCAGCCAATCTTCAGTACTTTTTGGTCTTGCAAATCTGAAACCCAATTCCCTTTAAGTAAAAAAAAAAAAAAGCTCCATTTTCCCCTCCCACTCCCTCCTAACAATCAGCATTCTACTTCCTGTTTCTCTCGGTCTGATTACTTTTCATACCTCAGATTAGTAAAATCACAGAGAATTTGCATTTTTGTAACTGGCTTATTTCATTTAGCTGTTATGGCTTATACTCAGATGCCCCCCAAAAGCCTCATGCTGTTACAGTGAGGCTTTTGGGAGGTGACTGGATCACGGGTGTGTGATACTGGATTAGTCCAATGTTGTGTGGGTGGCTATGTGGCATGTTGTGAGATGAAGCCTGGTGGGAAGAGGTGGGTCACCAAGGGCCTGACCTGGTAGTATCCATCCTTCCTATTCCTTTAATCCACTCCCTGTTTCCTGCCTGCCTTCCCAGGGACTCTTTCCCCTCTGCCATGCTGCGCTGCCTTGGAACCAGCCAACTATGGACTGAAACCTCCACAAACTGTGACTAAAATAAACCTTTCTTACTTTAATTTGTAGGTGTTGGGTATTTTGTTCCAGCAACGAGAAAGTAACTAAGACACTTGGCGTAATGTTCTCAGGGTCATCCATATTAGTGCATGTGGCAAAATTTTCTTCCTTTTTGAGGCTAATATTCTATTGTATGTGTATATCATATTTTGTTTATTCATCCATCCACAATTGAGTTTCTTCTACCTTTTGGCTATGGTAAATGTCTTCACAACTATCTTTTCAAGACACTATTTTCTATTCTTTTGGATATTCATGAAAATGGAATTGTTAGGTAGCATGGTAACCCTATTTCTAGATTTTTGAGGAACTGCCATGCTGTTTTTGATAGTGACTGCTCCATTTTACATTCACCAATGGAATACAAGGGTTACAAATTCTCTACATGCTCACTAACACTTATTCATTTGTCTGTTTTAGCCTTCTCTTTTCTTCATTCCTTCTCCTTTTTTTTTTCTATTTTGATAGGAATCATAGTGGCAGCCCTAGTAACTGACTTTTCTAAAGGCCACCTTGACCAAGTTATCATCTTTCCTTTAATATGTAGAAACTGGAGTTCAAAGGAAAAGCGATTCCCTTTAATGATAGCAAATCCAGGTTTTCCAAATCCAAGAACAAAGTTCTTTCTTCTGTAACAGACATTTTGTAGCACATCAGATAAAGCTATTATAAACAGCAATCAAGAGGAGCTTAAAATAAAAGAGAGATGAAGCATTAGAAACTTTGGGGGGGAGGTTTCTATTCTTTAGTGTTGTTTGGATCTGCAAGGATAAGAATCTGTTGGCAATAACAGCACCTAAAAGAGGAAATCAGTTTTTTTTTTTAAAAAAAAAATAGCAGTGGTTGCAGTAAAGCTTGACCTTCATTAATATGCACACATTAGCATTATCTAATTTACATAGGTGTTAGCCCAGGTGTTTAGAAGAGCAACCAGGAGAAAAATCTTCAATCATTACAAAACTGGAGATGTATCTTCTTTTCCCTCCTAGGATTTTCAAATAAACATTAATTATAACAGCAGCAATTCAAAAATGGCTGATTACATAATTTTGGCAAACCTGTCATTATCCATAAATATTTCATGAAAGACAGAGATGCACACAGCATCTTCACATCTTCATAAAGAGTTTTTTTCTTTGAAGGGGGAAAACAGCATTCCTTATTTAATTCTCAGGTCAAATATGATTTCTAGAACATAAAATTACACGTATAGTTTCAGATACCATGATTAATCTTTCTGACTTTATATGTTGGGCACAGTGTGAAGACACTGTGGTTAAACTAAGTGCTTATCTAACGATAATTTTCCTTTCTTGCATTGTAGAAGAAAATAAGATGATGTGATGATATAAACCTAATGCAGCTCTCTGCAGAATTCACTATGCTGCAGTTTCTTTATTTTCATCTCACTTAGAATGCAGATTACTTCTAAACCTTCTGGAAAATGTTCCATCATAGAGAATTTAAAAGTAGCACCGATCACCATGAGAGTATTGTACTGAAAAAACAGTAACGGAGCCCGATGTGAGTCTTGTTGTTCGTACTTAATGCTTCTTCTCAGTGTCATCTCAGTTTTATGGATGATAAAGATGAAGAAGAAAGAAGTCAGGAGAAAACAATGCTAAATCAGTCCTAGAAATGATTCACTCGTCAATGGAATCATTCAAGCAAAACTATTTATTACACACCTATTATGTTCTAGTCACAGTATTAGCCACTCATGGGAGTGATATAAAGATGAAAAGACATCATTCATGCTCTTATAGATGTTAAATTTCATCTCTACGAAGAAGAAGGAGATGGGGGAGGGGGAGAAAGGGAAGAGGAGGATAATGAGAGAGAATAATCGAAGTATGTTATATGCATGTACAAATATGCCAAAATGAAACCTACTGTTTTGTGTAACTAATATCCAATGAAAAGATTCATGAAAAAAATATCTGTATGATGCAGTGATTCTCAACTTTTGGTGTGTATCAAAACAACAGTGGAAGGCTTGTTAAAACTCAGCTTGCTGGGCCCAGCCCAGCACATTTGGTCTTAGTATGAAAAGCAGAATGTGCATTTCTGAAGCATTCCCAGGGTGTGTTGATGCTGGTCCTCTTGCAAGCTCACTTTGAGACCAGCATTACAATTGCGCTTTCATAGCAGGAAAAGGAGACCGTGACTCTTAGAAATCTTAACTTACAAAAGAGTGTAAATAAAGACTGGAATGTATCAAATTGGGAAAGGGAAGAAAGTGTTCAGATGGGAAGGGGAACAAGGGATGAGGAGGGGGAAAGGAACGGAGGGACAAGAGAAATAAGGAATAGAAGGAAAAAATGGAAACGAAGCTTTTGTAAATAAGGAGGGAGGAGGGGTTGGAGGGAGGAGAGGGGAATGGGAAAAAAAGAATCGGCAAGATATATATCATGTACAGGTTCAGATCTCTTATGATGAATGTTATCACTATGTACATCTAAAATGTACCATTACAATAAAATTTTTAAAAAAAGAAAAAAAAAGCTTTGGTTGCTTAAACCCAGTAAATGGTCAGTCGAGGCTGTCTAATGAACATGCCCCCTATGAAGGAACGTCACAGGAATAGAATAACTGTATCTCACACACACACACACACACACAGACACACACACACACACACACACACACACACACACACACCCCGAGAACAGAAGAAGTAAGACTAGATGAAACCGTTTTGGAGATTATGAATGATATTTATTTATACCTGGTAAGAAAAATTAAAATGAAACTATGAAGTAAAAATAAAACTTCAAATGGAATTATATACCAAGGAAAAACCATCCATAAGCTGATATCCAGAATAAAAGATATATATATGTTTATATATGCACAGACACACATATATAGTTACTTTGTACATTAAAATGATATAGCAGAGGAAAAATAATTGATGCGTCTTTTATATAATACAATGGCAGTTCTATTTGATTTAAAAAATGATCCAGTTTTCTATGGATTGGATTCTTCATGGATCTTTTCAGTTGTTTAACTAGAAAATTCATTTAATGATAAGTGAGAAATGACAGATAAGTGCCTTCCTGGAGCTGTCCATTCGCACAGTACAAAACCCGAGCAGAAGCGGCTGTGATGGAACGCGAGCGGTTACTGAAGAGGCTGAAGGTAAGCAGAGCTGGGCTGGATTCATGTGGTCTCCCTCTTTACGGTGTCAGGGAGCACTGATAATTAGCACTTATCGAGTGGCGTTAACAATGTCACCGAGGGCAGCCAGGCCATCTGAGTGCTGTTGCTGCGTGTTTACACAGGACACACAGGGGCACAGAGAGTTCGCGTCTCTTTCAAGGCCAATACTTAGTACAACGCAAGAGTTAGGATCAGTACCGTAGGTTATGATGGTTTGGTTTAAAATTTGGTCTAGTTTTAAGCACTGAACAACATTCTTTTCTTTATAGAAGATTCTTAGCAACTTTTATTTTTGAAGGAATTTTCAGGGAGATAAATTTGTTAATTTCTGGGTACACAAGTGAGTCCATCTTGGTGTACAGGGCTTGGCTGCAGGCAGCCGTTCTGGTGAGGTCCAAGTTTCACTGCGAGACTCTCATCATTCCTCAATCTGTCCCTCAGTCGTGGGCAAGAATGTTAGTCTTCCTGCCTGTCTGCGCCCGACTCTCTTGTGGAATGGAGTCAGGAATAGGCTTCAGAAGTCAGCTACAGTTGCTCAGATCTCAGCTCTGCTATTCATTATGCAGACTTAATTTTTCCAAACTTATCTTCTCTGATCTGTAAAATGGACATTCATAGAAAATGGCCCTGACTTGAACTGAAGGGCTAGTTTGGGAAACTGAGATAAAACCATTTTGTAGCCAGACTAATCAACTAAGTTTCAAAGAAGAAGAATCTCTTCTGGAACACAGCAGGAGTGTTGTTCAATGTGAAAGTGATGGGAGAGCTGTGCAGTTATAGGCCAAGCTAGAATCATCCAGAACTTGGACATATTTTGTTGAAATGGTTGGCCTCAAGCTGCTCTGCCATTTTGAAGGTTTCTCTGGCTTGAGGACCCTCTAAACTTTAGAGAGGACCATCCAGTTATTTAGGTAGCAAGTATCTCAAATGGGGTTTAATTCTTAGCTAAAGTGTTTGGAGCCTCATGAGTGATAGAAATTCTAGAGGTACTTTGAAGTCAGCTCGATGTTTCTCCCACTGCGCTCAGTGGGGAATCTAGCCACTGTTTAACTGCCAAGCAAAAAAGGGAGTTTTCCTTACCTTGGAGGGAGATGACATGTCAAACCCTCAGAACAGGCTGTTGTTTTGCAAAAGGACTGAGTTCGCGATGTGTGTGTGTGGTGAGAATGTCGAGGAATAAGGAAGTTTGGGGAAAAAAAATCATATTTTTATTTTGAAGATAAAAGCTAAGATGTTAATTTACAAATTATCAGAGGAAGCTTATTTTATTTCCTAATTTAAAATATCTAGGTTAAAGTTTGCCTGTGATTGTACTAACTCTTGGATACACACAAAATAAATCAAAGCTTGTCGAGAGGCTATTTTCTCTAACAAAATTATGAAAGCACATGATAGGGTGTCCCCCACTTTTCACTTGACTTTTGTAGTGTGCTCACAAAGAGAGTAACTTCGCAAAATAGTCCAGCACAAAATCCTCTTTTGAACGGTTTACTTTGTCATCTGATATTTATTTCTAAATGACTGGTATTGTTTTCCAATTTCACTTCCGTGAACATCATGAAAAGTTGTATTTTTGCAAGATCTTCAACTTCGCTGATAAGAATAACATGCCACAATTTTTGTGAGAAAATGGCAAGCACACAAAAATGATGCATGAGATAAAAGCCAGTAAAAGAGAAAGGAACTTTTCAGCCTGAATTAACTTTAAGTGTGGTCATTTCCTTGGCTCCTACTTTTATGTTTTAACATGTTTGCTTGTCTATGAAACTTTGTAAGTTTGAAGGCTTGAATGTGTATAAATGACAAGAATGTATATGGTTTTATTGCCTATTCAGATAGACTTGTGCTGCTTTGTTTTTCCTAATGTGATCTTACAATAGAAACGCCCATGTTACTTTGATATTGTTTTCGACCTTGTAGCTCTATCTCCTGAAATTGAGATTTCCATAGAGTAGTGCTTTAAATTGTAATCACTTGGCACATATTTTTAAGGCTTGATATGTTTTCAGGGAGTGAAAAACTCCAAGTTGATGAATTTTTAAAATGGCTGTGCATCTGTCCATGGTTGCCTTCTTATGGCAGGCAGCAAAAATTCCTCTTCTGTCACGAGGGAGCTAGAGCACTTGGTGGGGCATTCTCTGCTTGCTTCTCTTTGTTGCTCTTGGCATCTAGAAAAAAGCAGAAGGAATTTTCATAAATATTGACTTTGCTGACCTCTGTGGAGGTGGATATCAGGTGTCTAAGGAGAAGTCCTGACTTTAGTTGCTTTCCTTCCGGATGCATGGATAGGTAATGCCGCTTCTAAGCAGGCTTAGTCGTTATTCCTCGAACATGTCCACTGAAAGAGGATTCTTTCTAATTTAAACTTCGAGTCCACCGGCAGAATGGATTTTGCTAGAGCCTATCCTCTTTGGTAATCAGGCAAACGTCAGTTTTAGCTTAGGGTCAAAATTCTTGTAGTGGGTTACATTAGGGAAACTCACAGAGTGATGCTTGAAAGGACATTTAGGGCCTGGTTTCTCAAGCTCAGCACCACTGACATTTTTGAACCAATAGTACTTGTTGGGGAAGACTCTCTTGTGCAACATAAGATGTTTAGTGGCAGCCTTTACCTTTATTCACCAGTGCCTCCCAACACGACAATCAAAAATGGCTCCAGGCACTGCCCAGTGGCCTTTGGGAGGCACAACGGCCCCCGGCTGAGAACTAACCTAGATCAAGATTGGGAATTCTGTTTCATTCTCCTCACCCTCCTCCTCCTTTGACTCCTCTTCTTGTGTTTTTCACTTTCTTTTTTTCTTTGCCTGAGCTTTATCCGCTGCCTTTTTATTTTTTAATTTTGACAGAGGTTCTTTCTAAATTGTCTAAGCTGCGCTTGAACTTGCAACTCTCCTGATTTACCCTCTGGAGCTGCTGAGATTATAGGTGTGTGCCATCAAGATTGCCTTGTTTTTAAAATAATGTTTGGAATCGAGTCGCCTGTCAGCACGTCCACTTTCTATCTTTGTTCAAGGAATCAACATTTCCTGCCTGGATTACTACACGAGCTTGCTAAGTAGCCTCCTGGTGCCTGCCTATCCTTCCACCCTTAGCTTCTCAGTATTTTCTCAATCTAGCATCCACGATGATCCTTTCAAACATGACACTTCATTGTCATTCATTTGTTTGAAACCCTCAAATGAATCCCCATTTCCCAACCTGCTAGGTGGGTACGGGACAAGGTACGCCGGGACCCATGTGACACAACAGCACCACTGGTTTCTAACAGAAACTGGTCTTGTTTCTGTTAGAATAGAGAATCCTCCTCATTCTTCAGGCAGGGATCTGTGAAGAAGCCACAGGCATGTGGATAGGAAATTGCCCCAAGAAAGTTCAGTACTTTCCGGAAGTTCTTTATGAAGTTCTTTATGAAGAGCTAATTTAGGCAGACAAGTACAGAAAGTACCCTTATTCCTTATGGCCAGACACGTTTTCTTTAATATAGTTCCCAATCTGACCATCAAACTTCATCAGATTGTGGATGACAATTTTCTCTATCTGAAAATTAAACTCTACATTTAAAGGAAGAGGACTGACTACTACTGAGTTTATTTAAAACACAACAGCTGGTATAAATGCAAGTTCATGAAATGAATCACAAAAATTGTTTTTAAATAATAGCAATATTGATGGATTAGAAGGAGGAATTCCCAAGATAGTTACATTGAGGAGGTAGTATTAATTTTAGATTCTTCAATTTTGGGTTGTAATTCATATGGGTTTTCTATAATATTCTCAATTATTTTATAGAATAGTAACCTGGTGCTTTAAAATAACAATATTTCATAAAATTTCAAGAATATGCCAGGATAATATAAAAATAGTTCCTAAAACACCAGATAGATAAATTAAGTGATGAAGAATTAACTATAACTGCCAAAGAACCAAGATGTATCACCACTCCCCCAACCCAGATCAACATGAGATCAGAGCCTGTGAAAACAAAAAACATAAAGGACAGTTAAAGTTCCAAAAATTCTCATTTTGATAAATAAAAAATGTCAGCAATCTGTTACAGCACAAAAATAGTGATTGCCCCTCTTGCAACAACTTGCAAAGATCACACTTGGCTTTGGTAGTCTGCTTTCTGTTTCTCCATGTGGGCAAAATATAACTAAATGGATAATTTTCAACCAGAAAAAAAAATAAATTCTAAAAATAAATTATGAAAGGACTGATAGAAAAAATGTTAAAAATCTTAAAGTTCTAAATGGAAAGTAGATTAAAAATATATAGTAAAATATTTTATAAATATGTGTAATGTGATGAAACTAAGCAAAATCAAACTTGAAAGCAGAGTATCCAGAGAACATTTTGATGATGGGTGATAATACACTATTGCATAGCAAGTGCCCCATAAAAGCATATAAATGTAAACAGGAATATTCAGAAAGGTTTTCAATGGTGTAATCCTTTTCCTGTGCGGGGAGATAATTTCTTGACATTTTTCCTCATTCTTTCTTTTTCTTTTTTCTTGCTTCCCTCTCTCCTTCCCTCTCTCTGTCACTCTCTCCTTCTTTCCTGCCTTCCTTCCTTCTTTCTTTCTTGTCACAAAGTCTGTGTCACAAATTGCTAATTTTCCAGGACTTTTGTGAAATACCATTAATTTTTACTTTTCCTGTCTGTTTTAGGGCCATCACACTTTTCTAGAGAGAGAATATGTTAATCTGACAGAGCACGTTGGGTTTTATACCCTTAATTTTAATACTCTGTTAGAAACAAAGTCTACTTTTTCTCTGGGCTTTTGGCTTGGCATAACTTTTTGCTGCCACAGAAAAAATTACCGTGTTTTCACAGTTGAAAAAGTAAACTTCCTCCAGTTACATTCCAAAAACCAGACTATTAAATTTTTAAACAAGGTAATCTAATAAGAGGCATGGTCCAGAAAGACATTTGTTAAATGCATTCATTAATAAAAACACATTTCCTCACACTAGAGACTCCATAAATGGCAGAATGGTCTCCAGCTAGCTTGCCAAGTTTATTTAATTTACAATGCAGTTGAAACCAAATGTTCTATATATCAGATACATTATGGGTTAATAGGGCCTTTGGGGAGATTGAGTATGGAGATTGAGTATTGGTGAGGAACAGTCAGGAAATCCAACTGTTCTAACAAATTATTTTCAAGGCAATTGATTTTCAAGTCAGGACTCAGGATGCCGACACCTTAACCATCACTTGTCCCAGGAAATTGGGAGATTGGAACAGAAAAGAGGAAAAACTGTAGATGGAGTTTTCTTCTTGTCAGTGACAGTGAAAGCTCACCTTAAATCAAACTCCTTGCTCAGCCTGCCCAGTCTCAGGCTTTCTCCCAACGTGAGAGAAGGTACCAGGAGAGGATTCTGGAGACAGAATCTCCCTCTGGAGGGATGGGCAGGTAGCTCAGCTCAAGCTTCCTCCCTTACAACACAACCCTGCAAGAATCGGGGCTCTGAATATAAAGGCAAGTACTGATACTCTGGCTATTGCTGTTTTTCTGAGCAATAAGCTGACCTTTATTCTCTGACCCAGGAGATCATCTTCTACCAGTGTCCACGGGGAGTGTAGCAGGCTAACCTGCTAACTTGCAAGTTAGTTTACCACTTTTTAATAAAATTAGCACATTTTTATTATAACTCTGATATAGGTATACATATATCTACTAAACACATCACCTATTTCTTTGTGACCAACACTTTGTTCATTTAAATACTAGATGATTTAGCATAAGTAATGAGATGTTTTGTGAAAAAGATGACAATTCTTGGAAAAAGAGAAAACTAAAAACAGTATAAAAATGAGAAAATGATCTGAATAAGTTCTTCTCAAAAGAAGAAATACAAATGGCCAACAAATACATGGAAAATGCTCAATATCATTAGCCACCAGTGAGATATACCTCAAAATGACAATAAAGCAGCATTTCACCCAGTTAGAATGACTGTGATGGAACAAACAGACAAACCATCACAAATGCTCATGAGGATATAGAGAAAAAAGAACTCATACACACTGTTAGTGGGAATGTAAATTAGTATAGCTGTTGTACAGAAGAGTGTGGAGATGTCTCCACACTAAAACCTAAAACTAGATGTGCCCTCTGATCCAGCTATCCTACTTGTGAGTATATGTCCAAAGGAAATGAAATCAGTATGTCAAAGAGAGACCTGCACACCCACGTTTATTGTGATGCTACGCACAATAGCTAAAATATGGAATCAGCTTAGATGCCTATCAGCAGATGAATGGATAAAGAAAAGGTAGATATGTACAATGAAATATTATTAAGCCATAAAGAATAAAATCTAGTCATTCATAAGAAAACGGATGGAACTAGGAGTCATTTTGTTGAGATAAGTGAATCACAGAGAAATGTTATGTTTTCTTTCATATATGGAAGTTGAAAAAAAGTCAACCTGAATGTTGAATAGTGATATTAGGGATTGGAAAGGGTGAGCAGAAATAAAGGAAGATAGTATAATGAATACCAAAACACAGCTAAATAGTAGGAATAATTTCTAGTGTTCTACAGTGTGGTGGGATGACTATAGTTCACACTAACCTATTACATATTTTATGAAAATCTAAGATAAGAGGAGCTCAATGTCTTTAAATACAAAGAAATGATAACAAGCAGAGGGAAAAGCTAATTACCCTGTTTTGATTAGTGTGTGCTGTGCATTACACTGAGCCTCATTAACGTGTCCAATAATACACGGTAATTAACACAATAAAAATACTACATTAGATTACCTGTATGATTTGACAAAAGTCTGTTAACACTCCAACTTTCAATCATTTCACTGTAAATATAACAAAAACAATTATTACTCTCTCAAAAGAGTGAGATTAATGTGGATGTCAATTTTTATTTATTGATTTCAATGTAACATCAAAAAGTTCATAGACACAGTTCTACAGTTTTAAGTACTTTTTTTGTTTTTCTCTCCTGGTTTAGGTACAATATTTGTAGAAAAAAATAAATTCAATGATTCTGAATTGCTTACTGGTCCAAAAGACAAACACAACTGAACCCTTTGAACATCAGATCAGATCTTTTGAATTTTCTCTGTTCTGTATTTTCTGTTGTTTGCAGCAGAATGGTTCCGTTCCGGCTAAGTGTGGTGAAAGGTGCTTTGTGGGTTAAACATATGAATAAGACAAACATTTTATGCCTTTAATAATATTTTTACTATTAACTTTAAATGTAGATTTTTGGATTTTTGGTGGCAGGTTCTCAATATCTATTCACTCATTCACTCTTTTCACTTTAGAATTTATACAGAGCTTGAGAAACCTCTCTTATTAAAATAGCTTTTCCTCAATATCCAACAGCTTCTGGGATGCAAGCTGCACAAAAAACAGAGCTGCTTCTTGTGTTTCTTAGTGATTGTTACACCTTTAGTGCTTTGCACATGGTGGAGAACAGCACTTGCCTAGTATGTACTAGGCCCCAAATTCAATCCCTAGTGGTTCAAATAAATAAATAAGTAAAAAAACTACCCTAGAAGGGAGATTAGGATAATGTATAGGTTGCTTCAACCAATAGAACAGCGTGACAGAATATATAGAGACAGGACTATCTTACCAAATAAGACATTCTTTAATTAGTAGCCTTGAAAACATTAGAAGATTATAGTAAATTATACATATATGTATATATACATTAGGATCGTCAAAAGATTTGATAATTGAAATTGTCAAGACAACAATCACTTCACTTTAGAGGATCTTCTATTACATACGTTAGACTCAGATTTCACATAAAGTGATAGAAAAGAAACTTGGAAAAATAATTCGAAACATTTGTCTTTTCTTGAGATTTGAAGCTTAAGTCTGGCCCTATAAATTCAATAACCCCATGCAGGGATGGGCTAGAGCTCAGTGGCAGGTGCTCACCTAGCATGTGCGAAGCCCTGGGTTTGGTCTGCAGCATCACACGCACACACACACACACGCACACACACACACACACACACACACACACACACACAGAAAAAATTCCATGTGCATATTATTTAATTGGAGGATAAGCTAATTCTGAATATATTTAATAATGAAATGGAATATATTTATCTGCCAAACAAGAGTTAAGTCTTACCCCTGCATTATCTTACTTAGTAGTCACAAGAAACAATTATTTATCCCATTTTACAGGTGTGGAAACTGATACCGAGAATTTAACTATCTTGTTCAAGTTTGCATAGCTAATAAGTGACAGGATTTTAATTCAGTGCTCTTGACTCTCAAAATTAGAAAAGGAGAACACTTTTCAGTGAAAATGGAAATCCCCTTCTTTTCAGTGAAAAGGGAAGTTTCTCCTTGGGCCATTGAAATTATCTCAGAAACCAAATCTGAAGAAGAAATTTGCATTTCTCCTATTTATTCAACCTGGTGCTACCCCTCCAAAAGAAAACAATTATGCATAGGCTGGTGATCGACTTGTTAGAAACCCATTAACTAAATTTTTAGCTACCGCAGTTTTAACACTGAGAGTATTGGGTTAAATCTATCACTTAATATTGTGAATGCCTCTCAGAGAAAAAAGTAATTTATTTCTATAAAGCTAAGACTACAAACATGACAATTAGATGGGCCTTTAACAGCACTAATCAATTAAGCCTTGTAATCCTACAGAAACAGAGCACTAACTTTCCCAAGAGGCCTCAATGACGGACATCTCCAACCTTCGAACAAGCAGCCTCTCCTCGTCTGTGTCCTGGCTGGCAGGCGGCTGTCGTGGGTCTGGGTCGCTGCTCGAGACAGGGCAGTGATTACAGGTGTGTAGATTTTCCAGGCGCGCAGCCTAATGAATATTGGTCAGGAGGGGATGCATTCGCTCCTGGTTCTCCTCTGTACTTTCTTTCCAGCCATTCTGCAAGATGGATAATCTTGCTAAACTGATTAATTTATTTAACTACTCAGACCTAAAGGTGGCCTTGCATATGGGTAAAGAAAATAACCACTTTTGTGGTACAATTTAGAAGGTCTTTTGTTAAATGGCCCTGCCATACTTTGCCCCATACTCTTGCTTCCTACTCACTTCTCAAAGATTAAAAATTTTTTTTTAATTTGAATTTTATTTTAGCGGTACATTTTAGGTATATATCGCAATAACATTCATCATGGGGAATTTGTAATTGTACCTGATACGTCTCTCTTTCTCTCTTCTTTTTTCCCATTCCCCTTCCCTCCCTTAAACCCCTCCTCCTCGCCTCCTTATTTACAAAAGCTTTGCTTCTATGTTTTTCCTTCTATTCTCTTTTTTTCTCATCCCTCTCTTCCTTTCCCCCTTCCCCCTCCCTTGCTCTCCTTCCCATTTGAACAATTTCTTCCTTTTTCCCAGTATAATATACTTTGATCCTTATTTACACCCTCAGTTTCTCGCACAAGAGAAACACTGAGGTATTTAAACATGTGTGTCCAATTTATTTCACTTAAGAGCATGGTCTCAAGGTGCATCCATTTAGCTACAAATGTCTCAAGCTTATCCTTCTTCATGGGACAGTAGTACTCCATTGTATTAAAAAAAACCCACATCTTTTTTATTCACTCATTGGTTGATAGGGATTTGGGATGATTCCTCAAAAAACTAAAAGTAGAGGTTTCATTTGATCCAGCTGTTCCATCTTCTTGGTATCTTCCCAAAAAAATTAAAAGCATTATAGCACAGCAATATATGTACACTCATGTTTATAGCAGCCCTGTTTGTAATAACTTTCCAAAGATTAACCCTCTGTAAATTTAAAATGTTTAAAAAACTTCCAATCTCCCTCTGATAGTAGATTTTTGCGGGAGAGGGGCGATCAGTTGTATAGCAGGTCTAGAATGGATGAACTCCTTCGGATTTTCTCTGTCTGGGGATGTTCTTATCATGCCTTCATTTCTGGAGGACAGTTTTACCAGGTAAATTATCCTGGGTTGGCAGTTTTTCTTGTTTTTCTTTCAACATCTTTTATATTTCATCTTTTTCTCGCTTGTGAACATGCTGCTGATAGTCATGAAAGTTTTATACATGGTGAAGTGTCATTTCTCTTACTGTTTTCCAAATTCTGTCTTTGACTTTTGAGAATTTGATTTTAATGTGTTTCAGTGAATATGAGTTTGTATTTCGCCTACTGGGTTGCTTTGGAGTTTTTGGATCTGCATGTTCACTTCTCTTTCCCAATTTGGGAAGTTTTCTCTCATTATTTCTTTAAATATGCGCTGTGTCCCTTTCTCTTTCTGTGCTTGTTTTGGGTTACTCATAATGCATGTGCTGTTTTGCTTCATGGTATTCTGTAAGGCTTACACGGTTTCCTCTCTCATTTTTCATTCCTATTTCTTTGGGCAGTTTTAGACAATCTGTCTCTGAGCACAGTGATTCTCTTTAATTCATCTGATTGTACTAGCTACTGAAACTTTTTATAGAATATATTATTTTTGCAGAATGTATTTATTTCTGTCACTATTCTTCAGCTCCAGTATTTCTGATTAGTTCTTTTTTTATGGTTTCTATCTCTTTGTTCAACTTTAATTTTGTTTGGTATTGTTTTCCTGATTTCATTTATTTGTTGATCTGTGTTCTCTCGTAGCTCACGGCTCACTGGAGCTCTTTATTACAATGATGTTGAACTTTCTGTCAGGCAGTCGCTAATTTCCATTTCCATTTTTTTTTTTTTTTGGTGCTTGGGACTGAGTCCAAGGCCTTTGCATTGAGCTACATCCCTAGTCCTCTCTGAATTTTTGTTTTATTATTTTGAGGTAAAGTCTCACTAAGTTGCCAGGCTGAACTCAAACGAGATCTTCATGCTTCAGCCTCCCTGAGTGCTGAGTTTACAGGCTTGTACCACAATGCCTGGCTAGATTTGCATTCCATTAGGGTATTATTGGTATTATTTTTTACCTTTGGCGATCTCATGTTTCCCTACTTATTGTGACCTTTTGGGCCATGCAGTGGTGACTGCCCTTTTGAACAAGAACACACCTGTAGTAATCTATACCGACTGGCTTGAGCCAGTCATCTGCACGAGTCATTCCATCCAGAGGCTCTAGACAGACTGTCTGTTGTGGTCTATGGTGGGCTCGATGCAGAGTCCCCAGGAAGATTGACCTGGAGCCTGTATCCACTGGGTGGACCTGAAATTTACATCCGCAGAAGTTGGTCTGGATTCTGGGTCAGTGGTGGGCAGCCTAGGGATCTACTGTGTTGATCTTGTTGACCGTGTTCTTGTGGGTTGGTTTGGATCAATCCTGTGTGAGGCCGGGATCTGCGGGGTTGACCTGGGGGCCTGTGTTTATGGGTGCTGGTTTGCAGCCTGGGTTCATGGGGTTCAACCTATGGCTGGTGCCTGCCTTCGATGAGTCCCCAGGAGTAGCCCAGACTGGGGCAAGCCTGTGATGTCTCACTTCTCTAATTCCTTTGCTTCAGCTTGTTAATTTGAAAGAATATCTATTATAACAGGAAGCATCTTATTATACAGCAGACTCAGTGTTAGCTCTTTGAACATGTTATTTTGTTCAATCTTTATGATGTCATAAAATAGATATTATTCTATTTTATAAGTATAAAAAATCATCTCACAGAAGTTAGGTAACATGATCAGTATTACCCATTCACTAGGTGGTGGAGGTAGAATTCAAATTCATTTCTGAATGACTTATTTTGTAAAACTCTGAGGGTATTTTCTGGATGCTGACACTTAGCTTTTCTTAGACCAAGTTACATATGACTATGAATGGACCACATTTAAAGAATTTGAGATTGGAGTTTGGGAGCCATTTTTTGGACTAATTGCTTTAGTATGGCTTTTATTCTAGTTTGACTGTTAAAAATCTGCATAAACTCTTTGAACCATTTTCCAGGCAGATTTTTGACAAAACAGATTCAATGTATCTCCGTATTGACTCAAGTGATAATTTCTGACAGTTTCCAATAGTTACATCAGATTATGGGTGGTGTTAGGCAAGAGAGAGAAGACAACTTTGTACAGAAAGAATTTTTTTTTTTTGGTTTGTATTAAGAGAAATGCACACATATACATTCCTTGAAAAAGATTAGCACTCCATGCTACATTTGCCACCAGAGGGAGTCATATGAATACCGTAACATATTGACAAAGGAAAAGAAATAATTATTAATTTTTTCTTCCAGTTCCATTGAATTTTCAACTAGAATTCAGAATTTCTAAAACAGTTTCATGATAGGGTTTAAAACATAAGAAACATGTCACTTAAATTAATAACACAGTGTGCAAGATAAATATCAAAACAAACTGATAGACATACTCCAGATTTCAGCAACATGAATTTAATCTTAAGCTGAAATTAAGAAATCAAGTTGTGATCTCTTTTGTTCCAAAAATCATCTACAAATACCGAAACACATTTTTAAAAATTCCTGTAATCAACAATTTCATTAAGCATATTTTATTTTCATTACGCATACTGTATTGTACCATTATATTGCATTTGCTGGGATGATTGAAGTTATTATTGTCAATAAATAAATAAAAGTGCACAGAAAAGAAAACTCAAAGGTGGAAATATTCTACAATCAAAGGTGGTTTTATATAACTATGCTCTCTGAAACCCAGACTAAGATTTTCTCATTTGTAAAGTAGGAGAAAAGATGGATTATTTGATAACTAGTAGGTAGCTGGTGGTGTGGAATATGATTTGTTCAATTTTAAAACTGATTACAGAAAACCATTTTCTGAAACCAAGTGTATACATAGCACTATACTAAGTGTATACATAGATCATAGTCTAGTGACATCCTTAGAAAGATGAGTTCTGAATCAATACACAGATCACTTTACACAGATCAGCGGTTCTCAAAAAAGTGGTTCCTGGATCAGCGTCACCATAATTGCTTGGTAACTTGTTCAAAATACAGACTCTCAAGTCTTGGTCCAGACCCACCGATTCCCAAAGTCTAACATTAGGAACCTGCTGTCTGCATTTTCCCACTTTCTGTGGGTGATTTGATGCACATTTACAGTTTGAGAACCACTGACAGAAATATAGCAAATAGTCTCTTGAATCTAAGCCCAATGACTTATGCAAACCAGAGAATGTGCTTTTTGTATTTTATTATAGTAGCAATTTTTATAGGCAAATTTAAAAATATTTAAAGGCTGAATGGATGATCATGGAAAAGATTGTTTAAGATTACAACTTTTTAGGATGTCAAATTGTCACAGATTAAAATAAGTGAATTTAGAAATAATAACCACATACTTTAGAGAACCAAGAGTAAACGATACGTGCTTTCTGTTAAATGAAGAGGTTTCTGTTTTCTTCTTTCTGCAAGTGTTGCTTGTGCTCAGAAATTATTATTTACTCACTTTAACATTTATAGTTTTCAGATTATGTTGTTTAAGAACTTTGAAAAAATGCTCTAAAAAGTAAACTTTACAGGGAAAAATAGATTTTCCTGAAAATCAGAATCAAGGTTAATATTACAAGGTTATTTTAGCTTTGTACTTTATGTATTTTTGTGTTATCCAAATTTTTACCTAGATATATGTATTGCTTTACAATAGGAAATGCACTTCTATCATTGAAATTATTTTTAAAGTCTTGTTGCAAGAAAGTTATTTAAATATAACATAAAATAAACCTAGATTTTAAAACATTTTTACATTATGAACTGAATTATTCACATGATTAGTTTGTATCATCCAGACATAATCAAGCACAGTGCAATCAATTAGATTATCACTTTCCTTGTGATATCTGCGTGCATGTAATTAACTTCCTGATCACTTAAAACTGACTTTGGAGACTGACTTGATTCATTTTGTTAACGGTATATTATATATAAGGCACAAAATGATAAGCACTCCCACAAAATGTAGCTGCAAAGATTTAGTCGATACTCTTTTAATTCCATTGATCCATCAAAGTAATAACTCCTTCTAATTATTATTTGCTTATTCTGATATATAAAGGTTGATGGTAGGATGAATTATGTTTCCTGTTTACAAAGAGAGGCAGGGACACATACACATTTTTGAAGATGAAATAGATGGACGAATTCCTGAAATCGTCTGACCTTTCTGTAGGAGGCAATGAGTGCCTTTTGTTTTTGATTTTTGATTTCTGTTCCCGAAGTGGCCAAATTCATTTAACAGAAAACAGAGCATTTGCTCACAATTATCCATTTGTGGTCAACATCAAAAATACTAGAAGATGAGGATTGAAATCACTGTAAACTTCCTGCGACTGAAGTGTTTGGGGGTCAGATTTGGAAGCTGCTGGGGGGGTCAGGGCCAGCCTCGTGCCTCTACGTGCTCAGCGTTTGGAGTTCAATGCAGTGCGTATTGTGAGGCAAGTTTAGGTTCCCAGAGAGAAGCCAGGACTTTCCTAAACATTGTGCTGGGCAAGTTACGTTCAAAAAAAATTTTAAATAGCATTCAGATTGGAAATCCAGATGTTTATACAATGATGTTCAAAGTAAGAGAATGTGCAAGAAAGTTTTCTATATGAAAATACACATAAATTATCATTATTCATAGAAACTATGGTTGCATTTCATATAATTCAAAACACTGTACTTACAGTGTTTCTTAAAGTACCTAAGAAAAATCTTAATTTCAAAACTCTAACAGTTATTAAAATGATTCTGGGGAAGAACGTGGGCTTTTGAGTCCAGTTTGATTTGAAACTTTTACTTTAGACAAGGATAGTTTGATTTCCTTTGTCTTCCATTTCCTTTGCCTCATCCAGGAAATGGGAGCAATGATTCATTCTTCATGTGGGGACTGCATGTGACAGCATGGTAATAATACAGCTATTTTTAAGTAAGTATGTTGAAATTCTTTATTTATCTCTTCAAATGTAAAGAAATAGTTGAAGTTAGATTAATGACTTACGAGTATATAATTATGCCTGGAAGCATGCTTTTTGAACACATCGAATTTATATTAGTCTTTTGTCTTATTTAATATTATTTCTTAGTTGGAAATTATCTTCTAATCCTATGACCAAAAAAAATTTCAAATGAAGAAGTTATGATCCTGTTGATTGCAATTATGTAGCCTTTTGAAAAACCTTAAGAACACTATCACATTTGTCAGCTTAATTTTTAATTTTGAAGATTCATCAATGAATAATAGACTGGGAAATAGGGCATCTTTCTTTTCTTCTGATTTTATATTGATTGAAATTTTGGTGCATTCCTTATATTTTAATTTTAAGAGAGATGTCCTGTAGCTGCTACATGACTATTGTTGAAGTTAATGTTAATATAAGCCTGAGTCTCTGAAAGTAAGAAATGTGTAAGGAAGATATTTGTAGTTGATGAAACCACAGGCCATCAAGCTACCACAGTGATTAAAGGCTGGAGGTGACAGGGAATCATCAGCTTTCTTAAGAAAAGAAGAATATTAAGTAGCTTGTGAGGACCATTGTGATCTGGCCTTTTCCTCCTTTAAAAAGGAAGAAAGCAAGAAATGGAGAATAGAGAGATTATCCCTTCCTATAATTTAAAAAGCAGACGAGTTTTGATTCCTGGTTACTAAAAAGAAATCTTTCGATGTAATAAAATCCTTGCAAAATGGGCAGAAGTAGACATATTATGATAAGAATATATCCTTAATTCCTCAGCTCATTATTTTAAGTAGCATTTATCGCTCCATAAGATCTTATTTTTTGCTGTGCTGTGAAAATCAGCTTGGACTCAAATAGCATAAAGAAGATAACTATTCAAGGGAAAATACAGCAGCTCCTAAGAGGATTTCTTTTGAACAGATAATGTTGCAAGATGAAGCTTAAGCTAATAGGTAAAACACTTCTGCTGTAAACATTTTCATGATATTTGAAACAGAGTTTTTCCTAAGATTTGGAATTACCTATATTTCCAAATTGGTTTCCACCATAGTCTTCCTTATTAGGAGAATAAATAAATAAAATAATATAGTTGATAATGATATGATGAAATCTCTGGTATCAAAACCTGTATTTGCTGTCCACCTGTACCCAAGTCTGACATCACTGTATTAGCATGTCTGTGACTGGGGACTCATTAAAGGTGCTGGCTTTCTTCTGGGGCCATAGGCGTACGTCTTCGAGAACCTTCTGGGGCCATAGGCATACATCTTCAAGAACAATGGGCAGACTGCGTGTTCAGGCTAGGACCACAGATTAGAGTAACACAGAACGGTTCTTAGACTGTAATCACTCTCTAACCAGAGAGATGACTTGCTCATTTCTATAAATGTTCATTTGGTGGGCATTTGTATATCAGTTCCTCTGACATTGTATTTATTCTCTTCCCATTTCCTTTCATGATGATTGTAT
Source organism: Hystrix cristata (assembly GCA_004026905.1). Lineage (NCBI taxonomy): Eukaryota > Metazoa > Chordata > Mammalia > Rodentia > Hystricidae > Hystrix > Hystrix cristata. The sequence continues at coordinate 37,070 of PVJO010010090.1, forward strand.
TTTTTAAAACAATATAATTTCTCAGCAAAAGATTTCAGTTCATTTAGTATGGTCTTCTGTGTGTTTATAGATGCAAGTCATTAGTTCTATTTCCAATGTTATGATTTTTCAATGGGTATAGTAACTTTTGCTTCTTTTATGTTTCAATTGTTTCACCATCTTAGTTCTTGAGATTGTCTAGAAGAAATCAGGGGAGTTTTGGCTGTATATTTTGGCTAGTTACAAATATAATAATTAAATCATATTTGAAAAAAATTTTATGCACAAACACATATATACTATTATTTTTAATGAGGTGTGATGAATGAGGTGTTTTAAAAATTTATAACAGCAAAAATCACATTGCCTTTGGTCCTAAGAAATAGCCATGTAGTCATCTGGTGAACTATTGCTAATGTTAACACTGTGTTTTATTGCCGATATTTTTAGTATTTCTCATCTATAACAGTAGGTGAATAGAAAACATCTCTATAGGATGAATTTAATGATTTTGAAAATGTACACTTTTGTTTTATTCCTAGGAAGAATAGTCTAGAATAGTATTCAAAATTATAGTTCACATACTAGTGTGGATCTGAGAACTGATGGTTACTGTTGTTGGATCAGAAAAGGGCCAGAGTTGAAATAGGGGCATAGAAATGTTCATAACAATTTGACATAGCTGTGGTCTCCTATGCCAGGTCTATACTTGTGACCTAAACTCACTGAACAAAGAGTAGATGAGTTTGAGTCTTATCAAGACTATCATAGGATAAATTGTTAGATCTAACTATGATGAATGATTTAAGTTGAATCTTGAAGTGTATAACTTGCATTATTTTGTATAAAACCTAAAAGTGAATATCCTGAAGTAAGACACTATGAACTTGAAATATTGGTATATCAGTGTTTATTCTAGGTGTGTATATAGGAATTTAATATGAAAAACTTCTAGTTAGCTACCATGTGAATGACAAACGTTATAAGTTTATCAGGAATTTTCTATATCAATTGCCTATGTACGTACTTTTAGTAAACCAGATACACAGTTTTGCAATTTATTTCCATACTTTCCCCTTTTGATTGCTTCTTTGGATTATAGGTATTGTAATATAATTTTACATTTGTTGATTCTAATAGTGAATTAAGCCTATATCTTGTATGTCTAAAATTTGCTTTTCCACTAATGTATTTTTATAAAAATATTAATTGACAATGAATTTGGGAAGAAAAGCCCAAAATGGTTCTTCATCTCAGATAGTTTGAAAAGTACTGATCTAGAACAGAACCAACCACATAAAATTGTTTAACTATTTACTGAGTGAAGAGAAAATTAGACCTCCCATATCTGTACAATAAAAAAAATTAAAGTCTCACATTATTATACAATCAGTTGTTAATAGCAAATCTTTAAAAATTGTATTACTAGTCATAAGATATTTTTAATTATCTTCAACTTGCAGACTTCAACTTGCTTTGCTGGGTATCAGCAGTAGAAATTTCCATGTATCTTACTGAATGGAAGTTGGTGTATGTTCTATTACAGGTACTATTGGATTAAGGTCACAGCAGACAAAATACTGGCTTAAAAATATACATTTGGTTGTGCCACTCAAGTCCTGCTTAAAACTCTCTAAAGGCTTCTTGTATTTAGAAAAAATTCAAATTCCTTTCAATCACATATAAGATCCCACACAATCTGCACCCAGCCTCCCTTTCTGGCTTTGCCTCACCCTTAGTGATGTGCCTTGGGCATGCCCAAGCCTTCCTCTCTGCTCATGACCTTAGTTTGATGTTCTACTTGCTAGAAACCCTCTGCTCAAATATATCCATAACTGGCTCCTTCTCATCCTTTGAGATTTCAGATTAATATCACATTCTAGAGTCTTTCCTTCCTCCTCAGTCACTTATCAGATGGCCTTCTTTCACAGTTTTTATTCCAGCTGTCACCATGCAGAATTTTCTTGGTTATATTCTCAAAGCCTGGTGTTCTAGGAAGGATCCTAACATAAATAGCTGCTCAATAAGTATCTGTTTAATGAATGAATGGATATGGCGCAGAAGAACACTTTCATTTGTAGTGGATATTATGCTAGAGCTGGAGAAAACATCTCATTTAAGACATATGCCCATCAGTGGAGGCCCTTTTGTTGCGGTAAAAACATTCACCTATGAAATGAAATCTGTTTCTTATTTGACTGATAAACCTAATTCCAATGCCATATGTAATCATTCCCCAAAATCTTCTACATGCCCATTCAATATACTCACTGATTCATTTTTCTTTAGAGAAGTCCGAAAAGCTTTCATACATTTTAGTGTCAGCATCTTTGGAAAAATCAAGCATTTGTTATGGAACACAAATTCCTTAGCTGGAATCCATGTATCCCCTGAAATCGAAACAAGCCACAGATGTGTGTGTGTGTGTATGTGTGTGTTATACATGTATATTATGTGTATATAATATATGTAATTATATGTGTGTATAATGTACGTATATACATTTCATTAAAGAAACATTTCCTAGCTATCATCAGCTTTAAATAGTATCATCATTTCTAAAAGATGAAAAACTTCTTTTACATGAACTCCAGACAACATAAGCAGGAAAGAAGCAGAAATAACATATAGTCTGCATATTTTGGCACCATTTTATAGTACAGTACATCTAAAAATGAAGGTAGAAACTTATAAAATACTTGTATCTACAGCATAAATGTTTTTGAATATGGCTTGAATTAAGTTCTTCATCACAAATGTGGTAAGTTTAATAAAGAAAGTTAAATGGTGGGCTCTCCGAAGATGAGACCATTCTGTGATTAATTGTTTTGGCATAACACTATAATTAATACAGCTTACTGAACTTATTCCAGATAAATCAAAGGCATCAACTACACTCACATGAGATGATTTCCTTGGTATGTGAAAAATTTTTCATATATATGTATATATTCTAATAGCTGTAATCTTGACTAGTAGTGAAATCCATCATACATGACATCCAGTCCACTCTGACTCTGACCACAGAGTCTATTTGAACTGAAAGTGGGCCTAAAAATGGGCCTAAAAATACCAGTAAGATTTACTGCTGCATGTCCACTATTTCTCTTCTAATGTAGGAAGAATTCAAAAGATTTAAATGTAGGTTTCATACTAATTTAATTTGGAAATGGAGATGCTTTACTTTATGTAATTTAGGTGTATTTGATGAATTGTAACCTATTTGAGATTATTGAAAATACCATACATGCCAATTTCTTTTATCTGATTTTAACCTTTATGATAAAGGACAATGAAAGTGTCACCTTTAGAAAGTATACTTGAAATATTACTTAAAATGTAATACTTGCATATTAAATGTTAATAAGTTGTAGTCATTACTGAAAACAATATATTGTTAGATAGATGTATATACAAGCACATACTCTTCATTTTTAATATTTAAAAATATATAATATTCACATATATCTGCTGTGATTTTTTTCCCAAGATACTTACCTAAGTTGAAGTCACTAAATTCATAGTTATTTTATACTGTAAATTACATGGTGGATATGAAGTATTTTAGCATTCTAAACTTTCTTTCTTACATTTTTTTCTGGTGTTTCATGTAGACCTTACCTCCTATTATTCCAGGGTGGACCCGTCATGTAGATTAACATATGAAGAACACATAGAGTGATTTTAATATACAATATATCTGAATGAAAGAAGATAGCAATGTAATTATAGCACCTAATATCTTTTTCTTGGTCGAGGCATCAGAAATTTTAATATTTTGTCCAAAATATGTAATTTTAAAGAAAATACATAATTTCATATCTTCTCCAAAAATGTAGAAAAATGTTCCGTTTTCTAAGACTACTCTAATTTCTACATGATTTCCTTAAACAAAATGAAGAAATTGAGCAACCTAACAGAAGCACTCATTACAAGCTTGCTGCACAAAAATGCCTTCCATTATGTCAAGCACTTATTAGCTTGTAAATCATACCAGAGAATAATAACTGTAAAGAGGTTTTTCTGACTTTGATGCCTTATTTTTTGGTTCTGGAGCTGGGGCTACCGATAAAATAGCACAGTTGAGGCAATGCTCTTTTCCGATCAAGGAGAGAATTATATACAGAATGGACTCTTATTCACACATTGATGAAGTTTCCCTTTTTCTTTTTTTCTATTTTGGTGCTGGGGATCGAACTCAGGGCCGTAAGTTTGCGAGGCAAACACTCTAACAACTGAGCTAAATTCCCAGCCCACAAATTAATAAAGCGATCTTCATTTTTTCTATGGCTCTCAGAGTTCCACAGTCATTTCTGTTGCCACCATTATAATTTGCAATGTTTATAAACTCTTCGAGGTCTGTATATTTCTTTTGTAAATGTGATTTTATTTTTGGATTACAAAACTGCTCTACAATAAACATGATTCACTTTTCTTACCAGAAAAAATAATCAACTGAAATTATTTAGTATTAGAAGCTGCTTCTGTGTTCAAGATAATGTAATCAATATTGAAGAACAGGGTGAAGTAAGTCAGGCACGGTGGCCGACACCTATAATCCCAGTAGTCTGGGGGGGGGGTGAGGTATGAGGATCCTGGTTCGAGCCCGGCCTGGGCAACTTAGAAATTTAGTGATACCCTATCTCAAAAATTTATTAAAAGGGATATAGAGCCCAGTACTAAAAAAAGAAAAAAAAACTCACATAAATTAAAAAAAAAAAAAACAATGGAGTGGGGTGAGGTGAGTGAGGGTGTTGGCTTCGGAGTTATATGATCTGAATTTGCAGTTCTGATCTAAACCATCTGAGCGGTGTGTAGAACATTTTTTTAAATAAAAGAAGACATTTATTTGAAGATGAGGAAAGGGAGAAAATGAGAGGGAGAGAAAGAAAGAGAGAGAACAGGAGACAGGGTGAACAGCTACTCTGGACAAGTAGGGAGTATTGGAAAGTGAATAACTTTGCGTGAAACATTCACAGAATCTCCGTGCCTCAGCTTCTCCAATTAAAAGTGGGACTAACAGTAATTCCTACCTCAATTCATTATAGTGATGAATTACTACATGATAAGCCATCTGATCTGGCACATAGTATGTGCTTGACACATGCAATTTATTAGATGCACATTATATTATATTCATTGTAACACATATAGTCTATATAGGAACTTTCTAAGAAAATATTTACTACTGCTCATTTCTGGTAGGTTGAATAGATTCAGCTCTGGAAAAGACTAGAATAGGTTTCCTTTTATAATGCATATACTATTTCGATCTTCACGTAGACCTCCTACAGGCAATGGAAGTCACCCTCATGAAGGTTTCTCTGGATCAAGAGTCCACTACGATTTTGCAGAGCTCTTCACTGTAAGAAGTTTTTGGAGATTCTTCCTTAAAATAATTTGGCACAGGTTTTACTGCTGTAATATTTAACAGTTTGAATCCATAAATGTCAGCATACAGATTTAAGTCACTGATTGTCTCACCACAAGGCTGTCCTTACTTACATTGAGCTCATTCACTTTTGAGGGAGATTGTTTTCTGTTACATTTTTATCTCATTGCTGGTAAGCAAATACCGAGACTCAAAGGGTCTTTCATGTGACAAAGGATGTCCTGAAGCAAAATTTTTTTGGACGGAGGGAGGAAGCTAACCTTTCAAACTTCATAGATTTTTCCTTACCAAGTATGCTCTGTAGAGTTGTTTTTTCAACCACCGAAGATGAGAAAAACTGTTTCAGACTGAGTTTTTGCCTATACCTACTCTTTGCTCTATTTTTTTGAATAAATAGTGAACAGTTTGCTCATCCTTTTCTGACTCATAAACTCATAAAGGACTATCTCCAGTCTTATATTTTTACAACTTTATTTATTGTGAAGAGAAAAAGCATGCATATTGAATGCATTCTGTAACTTTGGAGATCATATAACAGTAACAGACAGTAACTGAGACTGGAGCTTATTCTTAGCTATTATTGTTCATTGACCAAACATATCTACAGTCTCACACAAAGCAAATGTTTTTGGAACGCTTACCACATACCAGTCGTGTAAAAGGTGATAGTGACACAAAAATAAGTAATACTATAGTGAATAAGCAGTCTATGACAAACAGGTTGCAGTAAGAAAAGCTTGGGTAGGAACAGAAAGAAATAGCTGTACCTCCTCAATGGTGACTATTTCCATAGGTAGAATTTTTGCCAGGAGTAAAAGTGAAAAAGGACACTGGAGGGGGAAGAAACAGTATGCAGGGATGTGTAGAGCTTTCTCATGTTATTTTCTGCAGGGTGACTACACAGAAGAGAGTGAAGCAGCAGAGGATCACTGGACCAAATGCCACAGATCTCTATGCGTGGCGCGAAGGCTAAAGATACCCAAGTCAGCCAAGGAGCAGGTAGAAATCAGGAGCTGATAATCAGAGATGTGACATAATCAGCATTTATAAAGCAATCTTAAGTAAGGTTTCTAGAAGCAGAGAATTAGCAATAGCATCAAATCTCTCATGTTAACACTTTGTAGGTCTCATTAGCTCCGAGATTATTTTGCGTAGTTTTAGAAAATATAAGACGTGCACCGACAGCTGGTAAACTACCTCTTTTCCTGACCCCCTTAAACAGTGAGTCCTTGTATCCATGGGTGCCGCATCCACTAATTCAACCAACTGCAGATCGAAAGATAGTCTGAAAAACACATTTACTGAACACATACATACTCTATTCCTTGTGATCATTCTTTAAAATATAGTAAAATAACCATTTATATAGAATTAGATATTATGAGTAATCTAGAGGTGATTAAAGTATTCAAGAAGATATTTGTAAGTTATATGCAAATACTATGACATTTAATAAAAGGCATTTGAATACCTTCACACATTGGTGTCCACAGATACTGTCCCCTGCAGATACTGAATTGACTGTGTTTGTCTTAAGGGAAAAAATACAGCCTTATAGCTGGAAAGAGACCTTAGAAGGCCGTGGTTTGCATCTGTTGTGTCCCGCATGAGAAAACAGAATCAAGCCACGTGACTGACTGAGGACGGTGGCGGGACCCTGGCCTGTGTGATTGCTCTCTTGCGCGTCTCTGGCAGTTTGTTCAGGAGTGTGAGAGCAGATCAAATTGGGAATTTTGCTCAGCACACCTGCGTTGTGTGTACAACAGAAGATTTCATTAGGACACATTGATTCTTAAATAGATTCTGAAATTCCAGGAGGAAAGAATGGAATAAAGTTTCATTTGGTTTGAACTTGATTTATTCTCTGTGCTATTTTCAGCATGGAAATGATTTGTTTCATCATGGACTGACATTGTACAAGCCAACCATATACACAGTTGTAGAAGTCAGGAATCATTGTGCATATTAGTAAAATAGAGTTACAATTAGTACCCTTCTGTTCCACTTTATATGAAAATCACTTTTCTTTCCTAAGCTTTCTTTATACTATATTTATTATAAAATACTTCATCCCAAGCCGCTTATCTTCAGAATATGTTTGCAACGTATTCTAAGTAGATATTTGGATGACTGCAGTGAATAAAAAATTGTAAAACTTAACGTATAGTAGTAAATCGATTTGGCTAATCTCCATCGTGTCTGTTTTGAATATTAAAGGGTTTTTACCATTTTCCCAAATACTCTGTTTTTGAGGTTATCTATTTAGATGGTCTAATACAGTTGGCCCTTTTTATATTATTTCAATTTTATAGATTTACTACTAGAGCAAGTAGCTAAGGAATATGTATTATTTTCCTAAATTAAATAGTCTCCAGGAAAAGAGAGATGCTAGGTTTTTATCTTGTAATTCAAAGAAAGATATACTTCTAATATGAAATAGACTCTCCAACATAAAAAAGAACTTCCAAATAACCTTGGAGCTAGTTTAATTTCATCTGGTTCTTTGATGCAAACATATGCTATAGATTATTCTAAATATGGAAAAGAGTTAAAATGAACCTGTGACTTATAGATAAGTAACCTGTCAGGCCTGCTTCATGGAAAACGATGGCAGATCTGCTGGCAGGAAATTAAACAGGGCTTAACATGGTCCTTTCAGTCCTTGAGCCAACAAATACAGAACTGTGCACACCTGCTTGGCTTTTATAATCAGATCAGATATACTTCTGTTTGGATTTAATGTCACAAACTCTTTACAAACACAGAGGGAGTAGAGGATTTGGAAGACCATTAGATAATTTTATTATTGTAGATTATTAAAATGAATATTTCTGAAGCACTCCATGACTATCCTGAAGGCCAGAGTTATCTAGATTCATGTTTATTTTGTTACGTTTCTAATTTACTTTTGAGCATACGGTGTATGAATCATGCAGTATTAAAGGCTAAAGCATATACGTGCTCCAGATGTATATTGTGTGATACAGTCAAAAGGTTGGGTCATATTGAAATCCATGTAGCATTTCAGCAATAATCTCTTTTATTAACTTAAAAAATGAATTTGCCTTAAGTGAAAGACATGCCCACTCCTTCTTTAATTTATTCAGTAGGTATGTATTTAGCAACTCTAAATACTTGTTAGATAGTTTCCACAGTTCTAGATGCTGGGGTGCAGCAATAAAGAAAATAGCTGAAAGTTGCTATCAAAAAGGAACTTCTGTTTTTGTGAAGGAACACAGACCATAAACAAATGCTAATTTATATTTACTCATATACATATATATTTATTTAATATAGTAGGTACTGAAACACTCTCTGAAGAAGAATAAAGCAGGGTAAAGGGATCAAGAAGAGAGCGGTGGTGTGTGTGCTGTTTTACCTGAAGAGGTCAGAGAAGCTCTGATGAGGAGATGGTACCAGCAGAGACGTGATGGAAATGAGGCAGACTCGAGAGTCATGTTTACTGGGAGCGCCAAGAGCAAAAGCCTGAGTGTGTGGTACCATTGTCACTTCCACAGAAGACACTGAAAAGCTCGGTTATCACAGCAGTCACAGCACTGTTGGTGGAAGATTTGATGCTTGGTAGTAAGAGATGTAAAAAGTAAAAGAGATTTATCTACATCTGGGAAAAGAGTATTCTAAGTAAAGCCAAAGCCCTTAGGAGAACCTTCCTGGTGTGCTGCAGGACCAGCAAAATGTCAATGAGGCTGAAGCCTAGAGACGTGCAGGGACAGTGGTAGGTGGTAAGGACTGGCGGGTGACTTCGGTGGGGATGAGGAGAGGCACAGATTGCGTAGGGCCTTGCTGGTTATCGGAAGAGCTTTACATTTTATTCTGAGTGGCATGACTTTATTTATATTTTCCAAAGATATCCTGACAGCTGTGCAGAGAATATACTATAGTGGTGGCAAAGGTACAAATGGGAAATTCATTTAGTAAAGTCTTGCAGGAATCCAAGTCAGAGAGAGATTACTGTGGCTTCTTCTAAGGTGGTAAAGAAACAGAGGTGAACAGTAGTTGTAGTAGTAGTATATATCTCAGAGAAAGAGTCATTAAGATTTGTTGACATGTGACAGCAGATAACATTACAGTGAAGTTGTAGTAGAAAAATCATAGTGATTATATAGTCAAAGCAAGTACGTATGAATTGATTCACTGAGCATAATGTCTACATTTGAAATCTGCATTTCTTTAATTTGAATGCTTTCTGTATCTTCCTGCTAGTGCCATTTTCTGTTTGACCTAATGTTGCCTAGAAATTACTCAATCAGCCATCATTTATAGCAAGAAAGTATAGTCAATATCTTAGACTCCTGAATGATGTCTTCGTGAAATTTCACATATAAATTTTTGTTGCAGTAAATTCTATTGTGAGTGACTATTTTTAGGAGATGAAGTCATATCATCAGTTAAGACAGATTCTGGTCTTTTAGTGATATTTTAAATATTATAAATATTTATACTCACACCCGTGAAGAAAAAAATGTCCTACTATCAGGGAAAGTGCAGGTGACCCATATAGGTAAGAAAGATGGAAATAGGAGTTGAAAAAATATGCAAATGAGAGTTCCTATCCAGTACACTTTGGAAGAAAATCATCTTGAATCATTAAATTTTATATATTATCTCACTTTTCTATTTTTTATGTTCCATTTTCCTTAACTCAAAGTAATTAAGTGATGTTAGAGTAAAAAAAAGAAATTTCTTTTTCAGAATATAACACATTTTCCCATTTACAGTGATATATACAGTAACATTAGTATTTAAATTATGTTAATTATATGCATTAATTTTAATTCCTTTAGTTATAGAGTTAAAACTGCAAAGACTTAGAAAAAGTTACATATCATAAAGATTAAGTTTGGTTTTATATGTAAACAGCTACTTGTTATAACATACAAAATAGACCATGTTAAATATTTGCAAAAAGTAGAGCACAAGTATGAAACCATTTTTGTTATTACTTTATGTGCGTTCTATGGTGCCCTGACATCTCCAGTTGTTCATGGTGTTTGTCAGTTTGGGCTGCTATAATAAAGTTTCATAGATTCAGTAGTTTAAAAGTAGACATTTATTTCTTACAGTCCTGAAGGTTGGAATTTCTGAGATCACCATACAGGCACGGTCAGGTCTTGGTGAATGCCCTCTTCCTGGTTTGCAAATAGCTGTTTTCTTGTTATGGTCTCATCAAGCAGAGAACAGAGAAGCAAGCGTTCCGGTGTCATTTTATAACCCCATTCGTGAGGACTCCTTCCACTTTAGCTAATTATCTTCCAAAGAGCCTCACTTTGGGGTTTAGACTTTACACATATGAATTTTAAGACACAAATATTCAGCGTATTGCAGTATTATTTGAAGTAAGGATTTTATTAAAATGATTTGGCAAGCATTAAGTTAAAGTCAAAGTGCAGTAATGTGTCCTGTAAGTCTTCTACAAGGGAAGAGGATAAAATATAAGGCACACCCCAAACTTATTTAACTAGCACCTTTGTTTCAGGAACTGTGTCATAGCACATGTTTTAAAGCATCAAACTCAAGAAATATTACTTTAGAGTATAAAATTTCAGCCCTGTTTATTTTCCTGCCTGTAAGTGATTATCACACACTATAATTTTGTTATTTTGCATACTTGCATAATGGTTGTTATTCTTTTAAATCTTTTAATATGTGGGTTTTAAATTATTTAATATGGAACTATTGGGACTATTGGGAGACAGTAAGTTTCGATTATCATTTCACTGCAAAACATAATGAAATTTGGAAGAATTCAATTTAGTATATGTACAAAAAAGATGGTACCAAAAATTACCATCACCACCACCAAAATCATGGATTTTTATTAATTTTTTTTGGTTGAGGATACATGAATATTTTAACCTTAAAAGCAGTCAGTCAAGGAAAAAAGTAAATACCGTTTGGATAGATAAAAAGAGTTCGCTAATAACTGAAACTTTACAAATTATAAAAAGCACAACCGAAATCAAAAAGAAAATTATAGCATAAAACAATTACCACAAATATAACAAAATTATTTCACATCTCAACACAAAATACTTGAGTCCCAATAAGAAAGTGTGAAGATGTAAGAAATAATTTTACCACAAAGGATATAATCCAAGTACAAAATCATTTTAAGTATTACATTGTCTCCTAGTCACTTTCTTATTGCTAGGACAAAATATCCAGTACCTACAATGTAAAAGAGGAGACATTTATTTGGGCTCAGGGTTTTTATAGGATGGCTGGTCCAAGGCTAAAAGGGATGGTGAAAGGATCTGGCAGAGGAAAACTGTTCATACCATTGTGGCCAGAAAGCAGGGAGAGAAAGGAGGCACCAAGGATAGAGATACACCCTTCTAGCTCACAGACCCAGTAAATTACCTCTTCTGACCAGACCCCCTCTCTTCGCAGCACCTCCAACTATGGAATCATCAGTGTATGATGACTCCACTGATAAATCTAGACCCTCATGATCCAATCGCCTTCCCAAAGCCCCATCTCTGAACCCGTGAGGTTTTGGGAGAATATTCTAGATCTAAACCGTAACATTCCCACCCTGGCCCCCAAAAGACTTCTGTCCATCTCTTTATGTAAAAGATATTTAGTTCACCTTTTAGAGTTACCCAAGTCTTAATAGCTTTAGTAGTGTTGAAAAATCCCAATCCAAATTCTTCTCTAAAGACTCAAGGCAAACTTGGCTGTGAGCCCCTGTAAAAATATATGAGAAAATTTATTTGCGTATATGTGTATATATACAAATATGTATATATATATATATATACACACACACAAATAAAGAGCAAAAAATGATAAACAGGGAGTAGAAAGAAGTTCAAATAATTCCCCAAATTACCTATTCCACTTTTCCAAAATATTTTAATACATATGGTAATTTGTTTCGTATTTACACAACTAGTTTCTCTTAGTTAATTGAAAAGAAAGTTTTGTGCTATTATTTGTTTCTTCTCTGTAATGGAGAATTTTTTTGTGTAAATCTTGTACTCTAAATAACTACTTTGAAGATAATGACACGGTGTATTAACTCTTATTATTCTCGTGTCATTTTATTATGAAATTTTGTTTTATATTTTTTATAAATAGAAAAGAAAGTTAAAGATTGCCAACTAACAATGGCATAGAATAAATTTTCAGATTGCAAAAGGGAGAAACAGTGAGATAGAAAAGAATGGGACCTGAGCAAGACAAAAACCCAGCAGGGTAAATATGAAATCCTGTAATTCCATGTTTCGCACCCAGGGCAGGTTGTGGCAAGAGGTTTCTCTCTTGGGGTGGCCCCACTCATTGCCTGTGGTTTTCCTCAGCACATGATCCATGTTCTTGGCTTCTCCAACTTCCAACTTTCCATTTTTTCCTTCCATTTCTTATTTCTCTTGTCCCTCTGTTCCTTTCCCCCTCCCTTGTTCTCTTTCCCATTTGGACATTTTCTTCCCTTTCCCAATATAATACATTTTAGTCTTTATATACAGTTCAGTTTCTCACACCAGAGAAACTATGTGGTATTTAAACATGTGTGTCCGATTTATTTCACTTAAGAGTATGGTCTCAAGATGCATTCATTTACCTAGAAATATCTCAAGCTTATCATTCTTTATGGCAGAGTAGTATTCCATTGTTTTTTTTTTTTTTTTAAAAACACATTTTCTTTATCCATTCTGCTGTTGATGGGCATTTGGGCTATTTCCAAGATTTCACTATTACAAACTGTGCTGCTATAAACATGGGTGTGCATATATCGCTGCGATATGACGCTTTTAATTCTTTTGGGAAGATACCAAGAAGGGGAATAACTGGGCCAAATGGAATCTCTAGTCCTAGTTCCCTGAGGAATCTCCATACTGATTTCCATAGCGGTTGCACCAGTCTACATTCCCACCAACAGTGGAGAAGGGCTCCTTTTTCTCCACAGCCCCTCCAGCATTTGTTATTGGCTGATTTGTTGATAACAGCCATTCTTTCTGGAGTGAGGTGGAATCTCAGGGTTGTTTTAATTTGCATCTCTCAAATGACCAGTGATATTGAACACTTTTTCACATGTCTATCTGCTGTTTCTACTTCTTCATCTGAGAAGTGTCCATTCATTTCAGGTGCCCATTTTTGGATTGGGTCTTTAAATTTGGGGGGTCTGATTTTTTTTGAGTTCTTTATATATTCGAGATGTTAGTCCTTTGTCAGAGGAATAGCTGGCAAAAATTTTTTCCCATTCTGTGGGTTGTCTCTTCTCTCTGTTGGTAGTTTCTTTTGCTGTGCAAAAGCTTTTTAGTAAGATCGGGTCCCAGTTGTTGATTCTCAAAGCAGTCTTTCAAAGGAGTTTAACTTTACACACTTGAACTAGTAAAGAGTAAGGTGTTGCTGATTTCTGAAATGCCATCAAAGCATCTTTTCTATTTTCCTGGTGTAAAGTACTTGGCTATAATTTATTTTTCACACAGCAATAAGATTAATCTTTCAAAGTGAAAATTATATTATACTATCCCTGGTTAAGTTCTCCAAGATTGCTTCCCATTACTAACTTCATATTTTTTTTTTATCAAGCCTGAAGGGTTTTTCTATGACTTTGCCCTATCTTCTTTAAACTTAATGTTCCCTAACTTCGTCTTCCTTTGTTCCTTGGTTAGGATCAATGGCAGAGGGAATTTCTTTGGTCAGAATTTTTTATTTTACCTAATAAAATGAACATCATTTTAGTTTATGCACAATTGGGGGATTTATTATTGACGACAACCAAATTGTTAAAGGCTTTGTGAATGAAAGCAAATGGAAAATGAATACAGTAGGGTGTAGGGTGCTGCTTCTATTACTTATCTCTCCACTTCAGATTCTTCTTTTGCTGCTTGACATCTTTCGAAAGGCAGGATCCATGGCTGCTTATAACTTTAGAATATCTTACATGTTTTATCACCAGAAAAGAAATTTTCCCATTAGTCTTATTAGAAGAATCCAGGATAATTCTGAATGGCTCCTCTTTGTCAGATTACCCACATATTGTCTGGTGTAGTGGGGTCATGTAAAAGTATGGCAGCTCCAATTTGGATTACATGTTAGAGCAGTAGTTTGGGAAAAAAAGCACGAGTTTTAAAGGGAGTCAAGGACTATGTTTTTCCAGAAGAAAGAAAGAGAAACCCTGGCTAGTCAATGCTCTTGATGACTACTACCTTCATTTATCTATGTATGGAGAAAATATACTTAGAACCTTTTCTCAGGATTCAATACATGTTTGTGAATCAAATGGCATTTAAGAGAATGGGGTTGGGTGTCATAAAGCTTCTTTGTGCTTCATCCTACTTGTTTCAAGATTATGTTCTCTGAATTAATCTCCTTTCTTTTTAGCATTTTCAATTTATGAATATGATGTCCACATAAAGGCCCTCTCATTGCCTCTTTCCCTCTACTTGAAATCTCACTGCCTTTATAAAGTTTCATCATAATTATGTACTTTATTTTCCAGACACTTTAAGTGAAAGGATGCAATATCCTTCCCTCTTCACTGCTTAGAGCCCTATATTCCAAAGGGAGGCACATTCTTAAAGGTTTCACTAACAGTTTTATCCACATTACTATGTTTCAGTTTCTACCATGAGTGCCCAACTAAGGCATAGTGAAGAACCAATAAGTGAATTAGTTGTCATGTCAAACTAGTAGGACTAAAGAAAGTAAAAATCTGAAAACTCAAAGTGGACCATAGACCATTTGCAATATGATCACCTGGATACTTTAAAGAGCAAATTCTTGGACTTCACATTGAACTTTCAATATCAGACTATTTGGGGATAAATTCAGATATCTACCTTTGTACAAGATTTTCAGGTGATGACTATCTGTACATTGATATTAAAACAAGCAAACAAGTGAAGAAAAGTAATTAATGCTTAAACAAGGCGTTTAAAAGGGATCAAGAAAATCAGCATGGAGTTGTGTGTACGTCAGGAGTTAAATAGGAACTTACACTGGGGATCCAATATGCTCTTGTTCTACCACATAATGTACTTCTTGGTTGTGACCCAGAATGTCTGACTGAATGAAAAGCAGCTCTTGGAGGACAGAAATTAAATAAATTTTGGGAGTTAAAGGTTTATTAGAAATGGATGCAAAGAACAAGGGAGGAAAGTTTGCTACATTTTCACTAAGCCTAATATAGGCAGGTAGTTTTCTTGTGGGTCTGTTTGGAAAGCATGAGACTTCTGGGTGGAGTTATTTGATAATATAAATCTTGGAAGGGTGATTTGGACTGGTCATTGTCATTTGAGATTTACAGGTTTATAGTTTTTTGGACTCAGGGGACCTCCTAGAAATGTATGTGGGGGGAGATTGTGGCTGGTACAGCATTTCAGTGATGATGGTATGTGAAGAGCAGGTAGAAAAAGAGGAGTCACTTAAAGCAGCTGAGTGGGCAGTAATGCCAAAGGGTCAAATTGGGAGAAAATGTGAGGAAGCATGTAGTTAACAGTGTAAAATGTGGCCAGGAGATCAGGTAATATAAAGTCTGAAAATAACTTACTGGACTTGGCACTAGGTCTTTAACAAGACAGTTTCAGCGCCATGCTAAAGACCAGACAGACTTTCATAAATTGAGGGGCAAATAAAGAAAATAAAGTCAGAATACAAACAACTCTATCTGAAAGGGGGAGGTAAACTTTTAACTTGGAATATGAGTATCATGTGCCCAAACCTGGAAGCCCAAGAGGGAGGGAAGGAAGGTGGTGGAGACAGTGACTAATTCCTGGAGCAAAGTCTCATGACAGTGGTGAGCACAGTGAAGGGATGGACTTTTGCATGGCAAAACTGCTTCCTTTTTGATGTAGAAACAAAACAAGGATGTGTGTGGTGGAGTTGAATTTTCAGGCAGTTTGGAGGATGGTGATTGGAAAAAGAAGATGTTTGAGTCCAGAGTTAATCATTCTATCTTGTCTCCTTACCAGCAGTACACTTCCATGATGTGAGTAAAAACATTTCAAATTTACTTCAAAGTAATTGGTGGAGTTTTCTCCTCTTCATCCTCACCCCTGGATAATTACGATGTATTTTGTGGAGAGTGCCGTCTGGTTTTAGTCGCCTAATCTTAGTATGTGAGAATGTAGTCAGGAAGCCCGTACAATATGCAAGGAAAATCTGACATGATTATTCTTTACATTTTCAGAGAAGGAAAAGTGGTAAGTGAGCATAAGTGAAACATCTTTATTTTATTCAGAAGAATTTATTCCTTTAAGAATTAAGTTTTATTTAGAGAAAGAGCAATAGTTTTGAATCCATTAAAGAGTTAATATTTTCTTAAAGTGGGCCAGAATAATGTCTCATTTAATGAAGAACCATGAAACATTTGGAAGACAGGTCCTACCTCTCCAGGTGACGAAGGCTGGACATTAAACCCTATTCATTCTCCCTTTAGCTGAAGCATTCCCACGTAGAAAAAGACTGAGCATTTTTATTTAGGTACGAGGCAGTGTATAGTGCTCTTTGTGGGATGGACTTTCAGAAGCTAGATATTCTCAGAAGCTAGATATTCTACTAAATGATATCTAACTTCTATTTTATTATCAATTTATTTTGTAGAGATTGAATGCAATGAAAACCTCCTTCAGAATGCTTGATGTAGAGGCAGCAAGAGCAATAGAAACAGCATTGTCTAGATTAGCCCCTCTCTCTTTCTGATTCTCTTTCAGCCAAAAGAAACACACAGTAAGTTGTACTGCTAAAAAAAAAAAAAAGAAAGAAAGAAATGAACTGTGTCAGCCAAATAGGATTATCTTCTAATGATGCTAATGTGAATTACTTTTAATAGGATTAAATCTCCTAGGTTTAGAATAACAGAGAGAATCATTTTAGCTATTTAAACAAAATGTGCCTGATTCTAAATAATACTAGCATTCAACAGGTAAAGCAGTTGCCAGATATGATTCTAAGTCATTCAAAACTGGAAATTATGTTCATATCTGATTTAATTCCTTTATATCAAATTATTCTTTTTTGAGAAAGAATAAGAAACTTTGGCTAAACTAGTCATACATTGCATCATTCTATGCAGTGTGACATATCAGAAGTCATTGTTCATAAATTGTTTTCCAATATGGATCCTGAAAATGGATTAAAAATCCCTCAGATATTAGTAAAATAAGAATTAAGAACATGATGAACATGGCATTTCAAAATATCAGAGAAAAGATAGATAATCCATTAAATGGCTTTGAGAAAAACTGACAATTGAGGTAATGGTTTTCTTATCTTATATATACTAAGAAATTACTGATAATAAAAATTGTACATGTACTGTAAAAAAAAAGATCCATGTTGATATAACCTTTGGGTGACGACTTTTCTAAGCACGAGTCTCATTATTTTCAAGTCAGAAGTTTTTAAAAAAGATAAAAAGTTTTGACCAGATAAACTAAAAATTTCTGCTATCAAATATAAAGTATTTAGGGGTTAGAGATTTAGCTCAAGTGGTAGAGCGCTTGCCTAGCAAGCACAAGGCCCTTACTTCAATCCCTAGCATCTGCTCAAATATATACATATATGGGTATATATATATATATATATATATATATATATATATATAGTATTTGAATATAAATATCATAGATCACAGAAGAATATGAAGAGGGATAATAATCTTACTGTAAGTTAGAGATTTTGAAAAATAAGCAAACCAACCTTCTCTCTGGCAAATAACCCTAATAGGAAAACCAGTGAATATCATAAATAGGCAACTTATTTAAAAACACAGATTACCAGAAACAAGATATCATTATTCATCTTCAAATGGTAAAGAAGAAATAATTAATAGTATCAATAAGTGTCAAAATGAGGGGAACCAGGCGACCTTACAAAGTACCAGTGATACTAGTGTGTTGGACACTGCGATATGCACGCTAGGTCCTCCTTCAATGGACATTTGTTGATCTAGCTCCTGAGATCTCTTATCTGCAAGGACTCTGGGTTTGTCTTAGGGAGGAAAACCTCATCCAAACATGCATCCTTTCCACTGTCCAGGGATTGACTCATATGGAGGTTTAAGTCCCTAGTCATTTCAGCACAACTCGGGACAAATTTTGAGGAGCATTCTAGCTCCAGAGCTCCCCATGGGGTCAGCTCAGATGACCTTCTGAGTTTGCACTGCAGGTCCACTGCATCCTCTGCCCAGTCCTCCCTCCACAGAAGTGGACTCCAAAGCGCTCACTTTAACAGACATCTAGCATGTTAACTTTTATTTCAGAATTTGTCACCTAGAGGGAATTGAATCTGTTACAATATTAAGTTCTACAACATATGTGTTTTGTTTTGAGGGCAGTTTATGAGTACCAAAAGACTTAAATATAGTTTGAAGTGAACTCAGAAAATTTATTTCTAAAATTATAGTCATGGATGTAAGCAAAGATGTATCTCTAAGGGTGTTTCTTATAGCATAAGTGATAATGATACAGAAACAGTATAGACTATATAGCCAGGTGTTGTATATTGACAAAATTGTTTCAATACATGATCATCATGGGAGCATAAAAAGTGATACCATGGTAGAATACTTAATGAAGCAGAAATAATACTTATGATATAGTGTATAAAAATAACAAGTTTATAAGAAGTATATATTATGTAATTTTTTCCAAAGTGTGTATCACTGCACAGAAAATGTAATTAAATTGTAATAAAATGAAAACACTGTTTTCTCTGAAAACTAGAGTTATACATCACTTTTGTGTGGTGTCTGCATTTTCTTAATTTTCAGCAATAATTAGAAATGTCTTGTAAATCTAGAAAGCATTTTATATTTCACGTTTTGAAGAGTAGATAAAAACAAGAAACAAAAAACTCCATCTGACTCGTGAGACCTAATATGAAAGTTGCCTTTTTCCTACCTTCTTTCTTTGTAGTTGAGGAACTCCGGAAACACACTTCTCTTTGGCAACCTGTTGGTGACAACTTCCAAGGAAACACCCCACTCCCTCATCACAGGTATCAGGCATGGGAAATCTCTCATTTGCAATGACACAGTGTATCTGTACTCCAGACTTCTAGGAGCCTAAATTTAAGCTGACTACTCCACACTGTATTTGGAATTTGCCAAAAGGCAGCTGATATGAACTCTATTTGAGAGACAGCCAATGGACAATTTAGCCAACCAAATTTTTTTTTTTTTTTGGAGGGGGCTGGGGTGGCAGTTCGCCTGATCCTTGGAGCTGACTAAAGACGGGGTTGGGGAAATGAAGAAAAGAGGGGAGCAGAAAGGCTCCGGTTTCACCAGAGCAGCTGAGAGTTTGTTTTGTGTGTGTAGCTTCCGAGTAAATTGGAACAATTTTCCCAGGTTGAAAACAGTTTGTGTGCCAGTTTTCTATAGTCTTTCAGTTCCATTCCTTGCAGTAACTTAGATCACTTGAAGATATTTGGACAGCATTAGCTGACTGAGCTTGCCTTAGGAGTGCCTTTAATGAATTATGCTTCACTATCTAGTTTATATGAGGTGAAATAAAGCAGCCAGTGAAAAGCATTTTGACACTTTTCAGGACCACTTTAGAGAACTCCACTACGTTGTTATTCAATACCTCTTTTATATAAGAAGGCATATGAAAAACTCCCCTAAAATTTAGGATGAGAATGTCTTCTCCCCATGAATGTAATTGACATGAGATTTTTAATCGTGGAGAGCTAAGTAAACAATTTTGTTTCCAAGTTTTGCATTGTCAACAAGGATACTCAGACCAGCGTTCAACTTCTAGCACTTATTTTTCAATCAATGTTATGCAAATATTTTTCATGGTTTATGATCTCTATTTTCATATTTAGTGACCTGCATACTTCTGATCTAATTTTATTGTAAGCTGTTCTAAGTCTTTGGACAATTAAGTGGATTCTACAATCTGAACGATAATTTAAAATATAGTCATAGAGAATCTTACAAATGTTTCTGGAATGTGATATACATAATTTTAATTAACTTGTTCATTGTATAAATGTAAATATTGCTACAGGTCTTTGGTTAACTCTGTTCTGCTTTACATATTAGATTGTCCCCCACACGTACATACTCTCCACCACCACCAACACCATAGATGAGTATTCTTGGATTAGAAAGGCCCACTGGAAGATGGAATACTCACTCTTAACCACTATTTTTCTTAAACATTTGATTTTCTCCTCAGAGAGAAACCACTGAGAAAGTGGTTTTCCTGGAACATAGAAAGGGATTACAGCAGAACCATGATAAAAAAAAAAAAAAGTTTACATAAACGTCCAGATTTCACTGCATGGGAAAAGAGTGTGTGTATATATACACATGTACACAAAAAACATGAAAGCTCTCTCTTTAGAAGATACTAATTTTTGAAATACACTGTGTATGAATTCTGAAGTATAGGATGTTTTCTCAGGAAATGAACGATTCATAGTTCTATGAATGAACTATATGAACTCTAAATGAACTACAAAGAAAGATATTTCACTTCAATCAAAAACCTAGCCAAGGGATTTAGCTCAGTGATTAGAGTGCTTGCCTCGCAAGAACAAGGCCCTGCGTTTGATCCCCAGCACAAAAAACAAAAAACAAACAAACAAAAACCTATCTGGACACACATTGTGTGAACCTGTTGAGAGATTAATTTTCTGATTTATATTCCTAAATAATGGAGCAAAATTTTGTTTTCTGATATTTAACTGTCAACAAACACTGCCTTAGTATTATTTCTAGACACTTAGTGTATATCATATTTGTTTTTAAATTTTTGAATACTCGGATCTGGAAAAAGAGATACTCTCCTGTTTTGCTCCTCTCTTGGGTGATTGTTATGTTTTGTAGCTGTGGGGAACTCTTTAATGGCTGCTTGTGTGGGATCTGAGGCTTCTACAGAAAGTGCGTGAGTGAGTGAGAGATAGAGAGAGAAGGGAAGGGAAGGAAAAGGAAGGAACAGTATGGTGCCAAAGGTTTCTCTAGTAGCCCTTGTATGGATGCACCCATTCATGAGGAAACTGAAGACTTGAAAGTGATGAAAAAATAAATCGTTATAGACCATTATAAAATAGCTATGCTATTATTTTCCCTCTGTTATCAAAACTAGAAAGAACAAATTTTGTTTACTGTTTAGTTCTTCTGCCTTAAAGTCATCATTCATTTGTTTATTCAACAAATATTTGTAGAGTATCTATTTGCATTGGAGATTCAGTGGTAGGCATACAAAATATTTTCCCTGCTTTAGTGAAGTATAGAATCTACTGTGGAGGAATTAAGCAATTTTTATAAATTTATGTGCAAGTCAGAACACTTATAATTTGAATGAAAAGTTTCAAGAAAGCGTAATAAGTTTGAGGCAACAGTGGTTTGTGGAAGTCATTTCAGACATGAAGGTGAGTGGGTCATATCTGGGTGAGAAATGACAGTGTTATAGTTCATTGTACTTTGACTTAATGTCTTTTTCTAAATGATGAATTACAATTGTAGTAGGAAGCTTTAGAAATTACTGTAGAGATGATAAAAAGAGGAATAATTTACACAAATGAAAATTAAAAATCAAGTAAAATGTCACTGTCCATATGTACATGGAAAAACAGTTTCAAAATTCATAGGATTTTATTTACCAATTTCACTTTAACCTTTTTTGTTATTATTTTTTAGAATGTTATAGAACAAATGTCCTTATTAATTCTTAGATATAATTTTTGAGGGATTCCATGGCAAACCAAAAGCATACAAAAGTTAAGTATTGTTTTGGATTGCTAAAAATGTTGGCAGTTTGTATGTTGTCAGCTTTTCCTGAAAAATTATTAGGCTAAGACTTTTCTGAAACTAAATTCTGTTCTTTAAGAACTATTGTTTTTTTTTCTGTCTTTGATAAGCATCTTTGATGAAGGACCATTTGTCTTCAGTAATTTTTCAATCTTGACATGTTTTAATTGTGGTTCATCAATTATATATTGATTGTACTCTGAGGATGAAGTCCTTTATCAGGCTGCAGAGAGAAGTGGATCATCCCAGGAATTCAGGATGAAATGTTAATTCTTGTCTCGTGTAGTAAAAATCTGCCACCTTTTGCATCATTCTCATTTCTAGACATTGAACTTGAATGACTTACATATAATCATTTTAGCAGATAACTATATGCACATAAGTTGTCTTTATGAAGTTATGAATGTCTAAGCATCCAGACAAAATGCAAAAACTGCAGTCAATTACCCAAAGACTTCGACTGCGTGAGGCCAAACATGCAGAAATTCACCTTTGTCTGCTTTTTCTTAGTGTTTGAATCTCTGAGGAGACATGAAGAGCAAATTTAGCTCCTTAGGAAGCCTGGATTGTACAGCAACAATTCCCCACGTTTTTCTATGCCCATTGTTACTGGATACATTGCAGTCCAAACTCATACGTTGAATTCCTAACCCAAGTCCTTCAGAATGTACCCTTATTTGGAAAAGGCTGTTCCAGATATAATCACCTAAGATGAGGTCATGCTAGAGTAGAGTGCGCTCCTGATCTAAGATGACCCGTGTCCTTACACATGGGGAAATTTGTTGGCAGGTGTATACATACAGGAGAACACCACCGAAATGAAGGCAGATGTGCAGTGCAATGATGCTTTTACTGACCAAGGTATGCCAAAGAATGACAGAAACTGGGTGAGAAGCATGAAACCAATACATTCTCCCCCAGTCTTCAGAAAAAACTAACCCGGTAGATACCATGAAATCTAGAATTGTGAGACAATAAATTTCTGTTGTGTAAGTAACTCAATCCGAGGTTTTCTGCCACATTTCAATGGTCTCCAGTTCGTTGGCCCACCAGGACAAGTGAAGTCTATTAACCTCTTAACTCAGGGAAATTTACTTACATTGCATCTCTCTTGGAACTTCCACCATTCTTTGGATTGGTGACATTCAGTAACTCTTCTCTCATTATCTCTTTTTTTGGTTTACTCAATTTTTTTATATTTTCTCATGATACTAAAAATTAAACATTGATCATGAAAAATATTGGAAAAAAATTGCCAGATTAGCTTGTCTTTTGAATTTATTTGTAATGAATTTCCTTCATTTCAGAGCTTTATGTAGTCACATTTATCAACCTAGTTCTTGGGTAATATTGAAAGAAGAACTCCTCATAAGTGCTTATTCCATTTCAGCTCTTTCTACCCTGCCACTTCCCCTCCTCCTCCTCTCTTGGACCATTCCATTATGGCTTACAAAAACCTTTCCATCTTCACAAAGTATTTCTTCTGATTTTTTCACTTTAAATACAAACTTGTATTTTTATTCTAACTTTTGGCAAAACTTACTTTGAAAGCCATCAGTATGAAGTAATGCTCTGTGGCCAATTATCTTGTCTTTGACTCTTCCTCTATTTTTCTCCTCTCTCATGTCTGCTGTTTTTATGGTCCCAAATCATGGACTTCACACTATTCTGCAGGCCATTAACCTTGTGCATTCGCTTGTCTTCTTAGCCATGTCAGACTTCTTGGTGTGTCATTTCAGTAGTTTTTGTGTCATCCTAAAAGTCTTTGCAGTCTTAACTTTCTGACGTGTCTATGATTAATGATAACTTACTCACATGGCCAACTCTGTCCCAAAGGTGACAAGGTGACCCCGCTGGGTGCTTTATCCTCACATGCTACTGAATCTCAGCTAGACTCTCACTCTCTCATAGCTCCATAGTGTGTTCATAGTGAGTCTCCTATTCACCTCTGTAACTAAATATGCTTCAGATCTTGGTAAATTATCCTGTTTTTGACTCTGCTAAGGTTGAGGCAATATGACATAGTGCCCTTAGTGTCTAAGAATGGAAATCATGGCATTTCTTCCACAAAAAATCTCTTTTTGTATTCTTCTTAATCATTATAATCATCATGCAGTCCACCATTGCAAGGTTCCAAATATGAACTAAAATATACTTTTCTGGAAATATTTAGAAAATATGTCTTGGGCTATGTTTTAAAAAGAATACTGTATGTGCCACACTCAAGAGATACATGGATTTTTCCCAATATTATGCCTCTGGAAGCTACTTTTCACTCTTTATCTTGTCTATGTCAAATAAAATTTTATCCTTCTGAATAGTATTTTTCACCTCCTATCCCTTGTTTATGTCAAAAAATTTCTACCCTTCAAGATTCCACTCAAATGGTACCTCTCTATGAAGCCATTCTTGATCTTCCAGCTGGTAGTGAAGTTTCCTCCTCTTATGGCAGCATATTCTAATTATTTTATTATAATGTATGCATTAACCTTTGCTATATTAATAAATGCTAAAGTTCTTTAAAGTAGGCGTACGATCTTATAAATCTTTCTCCTATGTTGTACACCTATACGTAAAAATAAAATACTTATTTTATAATTTATATTATAAAATAACTAATTTCATGCTTAATTATCCATCCAGATATCTAGATATATTTAATCATAGAAATATCAACATTGAAATCTCATTATTGGGGGATGACAGAATAATATTCCAAATCAAAACCAACAAACATAAAAACTGCTATGGGGTCAGACACACAAAGCTCAACTTTTAAAAATCGTTTTGTTTTAGTTTTTCTTACTGTAAGGTATTTCCTAATTCAAAGGGGGGTGGTGAGCATAAAGAAGAAAATAGGTCTGTTTCAGTCTCTGTGTGTGGGCGAGTAAAGGTGCACAAGTCTGCCTTTGCCTATGGTATCTTTTGTAGATTTACTCTGAATGCTATTTATTGTATCCCAGAAAATTTTCATTGTAGGTATTCCTTGTTTCTATCCTTTCTCCATCAAGATTCGCCGATACAATCCTGAGAAATGCAACCAGGAGAATAAATTCTGGGCTTTTCTATTCTGTAACCTAAAAAAAGGAATGATGCATAAAATGTTGTCACTTGGGAACACAAAAACAGACCTATGCCAAACATTTTTTAACACATAAGTACTATGCCTAGAAATTGGTAGCATGATTCTTTCCATTTAATCTTAACTCCCCTTGTGTCCTCTAATCTTTCTTTTTATAACTCTCTTATTCTTACTGCCTAATTGAGTTACAGATGGAAATAGAGGCCATGCAAATGAGTTTGTTGAGTTGGAACACTAAACATTTTATTTTTTTATAGTCTCGAGCTATACATTGTTGGGATGTTAAGGCTTGTCGTTAATGAATGAAACATATACTTCTGAATTAAATAAACCTAAATTTGAGCTCCAGTTCCACCATTTATTCCTGGTCACTTTGAGGAAATTGTTTAGCCTCTCTTAGACTCAATTTTCTTACCTTTAAAAAGGAATAAAAGGTTAAATAGATAATAAAGATTGTTGGGGTGTAAAATAAAGTTGTATGTGTAAAGCAGACAGCACAGTGCCTGACACATAGTTGGTGCTTAATAAATGGTAGGTACTATGCTATTTCTACTGAGGGAAATATGATAACAATTTTCATTTAAATTCTACCAGATTCATTGGCCATAAATGCCCTTTTTAAAATGCTAATTATTCATAACCAGGTTTGCCCTTGTCTCTACCACTCTGCCTTTCAACTCCATTTTTCTGTTGGAAAGTACTTTCTGTGGAAAGACACAAATGAGCTCCTGGATTTCATGATCACTGTGAATAGAGCAGGAAGAGAACAGAATGCTGACTCTTCTTCCATGCACTTCTTACATAACCTGCCCGGGTTTCACTGTTTTTCTGTCCTCCGTCTCCCCAGGGTATCACTTCGGAGGACAAACTATCTTTAGTGCCTAACATAGGAACCGTGTCACTGTGAAGTGCTAGATGAATGACAGCAGAACCTCACTCCCTCTAGAGTTTTGGTCCCACCCGGGCTTGGACATCTCCCTGAACAGATCTCCTTGGGAGAAAGAGCTACACAAGACTCCCTTGAGAAAAACATTCTCAGTTACTCTGTTTCACCAAGTGACTGATGATATAAAATTTTCAAGAGGCAATTTTCTTTTTTGGTTGCTGGATAAAGTTTAAACAGGATGTCTAAACTGTAGCTCACATAAGGGAGCACTATAGAATATTATACAGATTAAAAGTCAGAAGGCTTAAAAAAGTCTCAGCCTTGCAAAATTCTTCCTAAGCAAAGGCACAAAGGAATTACGAACAATTTGAAAGAATTGGGTAAGATAACGATCATAATTTCAAACTGCTCCAGACGGGGATAAACCAAATAAAAAATCTCTCTGCTCTCTCTGGGCCTTCAGATCACACCTATTGCTGCCATGCCTCAAGCTCACCTCAAAGGGGGATGATTCTGGAGCAGAATTTGAAAACCAGCTCTCCATAAAACTTTCCATTGCATTTCATCCCCTCCCCTGAAGAATGACTGGCTGCCAAATATCATCTCATCAGAAGAGGAGGCTACAGACAAGGCTGGGTTCCAAGTTCTTACCAGGCCCTGGAAAAATGCTAAGAAATATAGTCTATTCAACTTACCACATCATGGAGCTATCTTAATTTAAATAGTGCATATTTTCTTACAACAAGTATGTCTGAATCTATGTTGAATTAATAATTAAAAAACATACTCTTCGTATACAGTATACTCTTCATATACAGTATATTCTTATGTATACTTAGGAAATATTTGGAAAGGTAGCAAAGGAAGGGTTTAGAAAAGTTTCCATCAAGAGTTTGACAAAGGATTGTTTTTGCTATTCTCGGTGTCGTCTGGTTCCAGATGAAATTCATGATTGTCCTTTCTAATTCTTTGAAGTGTGTTAGTGGTATCTTGATGGGAATTGCATTAAATCTGTATAGTAATTTGGGAAGTATACCCATTTTCACGATGTTGGTTCTTCCTTCCCAGGAACATGGGATTGCTTTCCATTTTCTGATATCCCTTTCAATTTCCTTTTTTAGAGTGCTGTAGTTTTTGATGTAAAGATCTTTTACTTCCTTTGTTAGATAGATTCCTAAGTATTTTTGTGTGTGTGTGTGTGCAATTGTGAAAGGATATATCTTCTGTTATTTCTTTCTCGGTGGGTTTATTGTTTGTATATAGGAATGCTATTGACTTTTGGGTGTTGACTTTGTATCCGGCAATGCAACTGAATTTAGTTATTAAATCTAGAAGTTTTGTGGTGGAGTTTTTTGGGTGTTCTATGTAGAATATCATGTCATCCGCAAATAACGATAGTTTAAGTTCTTCCTTTCCTATCTTTATTCCTTTTATTTCTTTCTCTTGTCTAATTACTCTGGGTAATGTTTCTAGAACTATGTTGAATAATAGTGGTGATAGTGGGCAATGTTGGCTTGTTCCAGATTTTAGTGTGAAAGCTTCCAGTTTCTGATCATTTAGTGTTATGCTGGCCGTTGGTTTATCAGATTTAAACCATCTATTCCTAATTCTGTAGTGTTTTTATCATGAATGGGTGTTGGATTTTGTCAAATGCTTTTTCTGCATCAATTGAGATGATCATGTGATTTTTGTCTTTGACTTTTTTGATATGGTGTGTTACATATTTTTGTATGTTGAACCATCCCTGCATCCCTGGGATGAATCCTACTTGGTCGTAGTGCAAAAACAATCCTAAGCAACAGGAGAAAGGCTGGGGGGCATCACGATCCCCCACCTAAAACTATACTAAAAAGCTACAGTGATTAAAAACAGCATGGTACTGGCAAAAAGACAGACCTGAGGATCAATGGAATAGATTTGATGCGGAAACAAGTCCAAACACACTCAAATTCAAATACCTCATCTTTGACAAAGGAGCTAAACACCTCCACTGGAAGAAAGATAAACTCTTTAACAAATGGTTCTGGAAAAATTGGCTTGCCACATGCTGGAAAATAAAATTAGATATATGTCTCTCACCATGTACTAAACTAAAATCGAAGTGGGTCAAAGATCTAAACATTAAAACAGAAACACTAAATTTACTGGAGAATAGAATAGGAAGAATCCTTGAAGACATAGGGGTAGGAAAAAAATTTACGGGAAACAATACAAAGGATCAGTGCTTGGGACCACATGCTATTAAAAAGCTTTTGCACAGCCAAAGAAATCACCAACAGAGCAGGGCGAAAACCCACAGCCTGGGAAAAAATTTTTGCTAGCTATCCATCAGACAATGGATAGTCATCCCAAATTTAAAGACCCAATCCAAAAATGGGCAACTGAAATGAATAAACATTTCTCAGATGAAGAAATAAAAATGGCAAATAAATATATGAAAAAGTGTTCAACATCACTAGTCATTTGAGAGATGCAAATCAAAACAATGTTAAGATTCCATCTCACTCCAGAAAGAACTGCGTTTATGAAAAAAATCAACCAATAACAAATGCTGGCGGGGCTGTGGGGAAAAAGGAACACTCCTCCACTGCTGGTGGGAATGTAGACTGGTCCAGCCACTGTGAAAATCAATATGGAGATTCCTCAAAAAACTACAACTGGAGGTTCCATTTGACCCAGCTATTCCCCTACTGGGGATCTTCCCAGAAGAATTAAAATCGTCATACCACAAGGACGTATGCACCACCATGTTCATAGCAACACAATTTGTAATAGCTAAGTCTTGGAAACAACCTAAATGCCCAAC
>PVJO010010091.1:0-66024 GCA_004026905.1 Hystrix cristata
GGAGCACACTGTGACACCCTTGTCTTGTCAGTTTTTGTCCTTTTTCTTTCCTTCTTACTTTTTTTAGAACCTCTGTAAGCCCAACGAGGGTATATGCCTAGCAATTTAAGTAGATTTTTTGCTAGCAAGTAAATAAATACTTCAAGTACTTAACAGATGCAGAAGTCCACTTTGGGAGAAATGCTTGATAGGCCCAGGCGGATCTTGAGAGCTCTTCCAGCCCCTCTTGTTCATCTGCTCATGTGGCACATGCCTGTATGGATTTGGCACGGGGCTCAGGTGCGGTGTGGAAGAGTCCAGGTTCATAGCAAACTTCCAGTCTTTATTCAGGTCTCCAAGTGGGGCGAATTGTTTCTCCTTTCACTCATAAAAAGAAAACATTCTTAGCATATCTAAAAGTTGCTGTTAGACACCAAGAAATCAACTTGGGTCAAAGAACACAGAACTAATTTGCAAATACTTAGGCAGCAAAAAGATAGCTAAAGATTTTTGGAGTTTAGTGTTAAAAAAGTAACAGAGAGATATTACACAAGGTGTAATCTGAGGAGCTAGATCCTATGTTGGCATTATATTAGTCTCTTTTTAGGAGAATTGTATTAGTATGTTTGGTTTGCGGTTGAGTATTCCCAAAAGCTCAGCATGATATTTCTGGATATTTTAAGCAAATATCCTAATCTTTTTTTTTTTTTTTTTTGGTACTAGGGATCGAACTCAGGCTCTTGTGCTTGGAAGGCAAGCACTCTAACCACTGAGCTAAACCCCCGGCAAGCAAAATATCTATTAGAGAAGTACACAGAAGAAGGAAAGAAAACACTGACAGCTAAAGACTATTTCAAGGCTAAAGATTGTTTCTTGACTTTTCCAGACATTCATTAGAAGCTTAGTCTATACAATATTGGAAGACACGAGTGTCTCATTCTTGTTTTTCTGCATGTGCATTGTGCTCTTCTATGCCGTGCAGGACTGCAAAGTATTGTGCTTCATTAGCTGTTAAGTGGAAAACTCAAAGTCGGGTATGGTTGGCCTTCAGTGGCAGCCTTGCTGTGAGAGCAAGGATGTGAGAGTCCTTGAAGCATCCCGGGTGGTTTATAGTGTGAATGCGATTTGTGGGATGGGGGCATTTTGACCTCTGGAGGCTGAGCCACTAAGGTCAGGCACTCTGGTACTCTGCACCTACATGCCTGACCCCTGGGGAAACTCTGGATGGGAAAGCTTGGCGAGCTTCTCTGGTTGGCGGTACTCCACGCGTGCTCTTACGTATTGTTTCTGGGAGAACTGCATGCTGTCCATACAACCTTCTCTAGAAGGGGTCAGCTGGGAGCCCGTGACCCCTCCTAGACTCCTCTGGGTGCCTTCTGCCTCCACTGGTTGTTACTTCATCCTTCGGCTGTACGCAATCACAGCACTGAGCATAAGAGCATTTCTGAGTTCTGTGACTGCTTGTAGCAAAGTGTCAGGCCTCAGGATGGTCTTGGGGATGCTCCATGACACCTTCTTGCTGGTGGGAGGGGCTGTCTGTGCACTCGTCTTTGTGGCCTGAGTTCCCAGAGATTCCTGTGAGAGACTGGCTGTTACCCACATGCAGGCTATTTGGCCAATTTGCCCCTCTTACCAATCCATCCCCCTGCTAGAGTCCTAAAAAGGGAGAGCAAGGGCCCGAAGACCCTTTTCTGGAACATGACTGCACAGCAAATATAACTGAGTCACAGCACAAGCATAGCTCCCTATAAGTTGCTGAAAAATTGGGAGAGAATCATTAAATTTATTCTTGTGTGGTATCCGGCTATGATATTTGCAGCCTCTTGAAGGTGGCAGCTCTCAAAAAGTCATTAATCTGCCACCTGGAGGAGGAATGTATGACTCTTTCTGTGACCTGTGTATCCTGTTTCTGTAGGGGGATGTCAATCATTATTGGACTCATTAAAATCACCCTCAAAACAAATGTCGATTTTCCTCACTGTCATCTCCACAGACTTGCATTAGACTTAGACTCTGATGCCAAAGAATTTAATCTATCTGTCTTCTCTCTTTTGGAGGAGGAGGACAGATATATTAAAAACAAACAACAAGGCTGACAAAACTTCCCAGGTGACACTAATGCACAGTCAGCGTGGAGAACCAAATTCTCTGTGTCTGCTTCCCACAGTTTGGCTGATGCCCGCTGTGGGTCTGAGGCCTGGTGGGCTGGTAGGATAATGAGCTTGGGCTGTTGGCTCATAGTAGGTGGAGAATGTTGGAGAGTTAGGGAGCAGGTTGAAGAAAGCTCTAAAGGCCACGGTAATGAGCATGATCTTCCTGTGTCCATTTAGGGAGCTTTCAATGGTCTCAGAATTCTACCTTCACTCCGCTGTTCATTCCAGCTGTAAACATCTGGTAGTCAGATTGCACAGAATGGACTGTCTCCCTTACCAGCTCTATATTGTCTTTTCCTTCTCTCATTCAATTCACATCTCTTTGTCCCCTCAAACCCAAATCAGTTTCAGTCCTATTCCTCACTATGACTGACCTGCCTAGACTTGATCACTCCAAGACATTAATTCGACACTCTCTTGTCCCCAGACAAACCTAAATTCTTGAAGTATCTGTACTCCTATAGATGGTTGTTGGGGTCAGTGTTTGGTATACTGACGCTCTGCTTGTCTGTAATTCTCAACATAAGTTATACATGTATTTCTTTGGAAAAGTTTTTAACATTCAAATCCAGTCAAATCACATTTACTCAATAACTTTTTGGAAACCACATCTAAAAGTTATTTGAATCAAGTTTTTCCTGATGAGATAATAATGTAAAAATGAGTCTTAATATAAATGCAAAATAGTTAGTTATTTTTAAAATTATAGAAACATAAGGGTTTAAAGGGAAAAAGAATGGCAGTAGCTTATCTGAACAGCACTCATTACAAAAATGATCCCAAATGGTTTATGAAATCTGCAGATGAAACGCATGTCCCTCTACATGTGCAGCTCTGCCCCCACCTCTGATAATTTTATAGCACAGCTGGTTTTAAAAAATGAACAAGGTGATGTGGGCTGGGGGAAGGGGTGGCAATCGAGTAAAAGCAAAGACAAAAACTTGAAGCTTCAGTAAATGAAAAATTGGTAACCCTCTGTGTTGCCATATTTTCTTCTCTGCTTTAGCCTTATATTTTCACACGGTTAATAAGGGGAAGAGCTGAGACGCCAACAGTTCTGGCTCCGTATTCATGGTTCTTTCCAATTTACCACCACTGCTCTCAACAGTGTTCGTTAGTCTTTGGAAGTTTTCTTCTTTGTATGGCAGACTATTAGGCTTCACGATTGCGGTGGGTACCTGTGAACCAACGTGTCAAAAAAAGACCTCAATCTTTCTTTTTGTTCCCAAACTTGCCTGTCTTATGACCTGGTTACTGGCCCTTTCATCAACTCAGGTACTCAGTGTACACACTTCAGGTCATATTTGATTGTTTTCTTTCCCACTCTGACATCCACTCATTCTTATAGATTCTGCTATCTGTATGTCTCTCAATTTTTGTACTCTTGCCGTTGATGCTTGCCTCAGTGTGGCTCAAGTCCTTATTTTTCTTGCTTGGGCAAGTAGTTCCTATTTCACTCTTTCTTCCACCTATTCTTTGGAATTGAGAAACTGTATTTCTGTTCCATTTATGAAGGTGCAATGATGGGGATTGAAGGCAGGATTTGCTCACACTAGGGACGTTCTCTGCCACTGAGCCGTACCCTTGGCCCTTCTGTTGCTCTTATATTTGGACTATTCTTTCCCAGTCCACACTTTGTAAAATTTTATACATCCTATAAAGTCAGCCCAATATATCCTTTCTTTCTTCCCCACTGTGGTAGACTGATTGCATTAATGACCCTAATTAAGTGACCTCCTTGTGTCTCCTTCACATGTCCTGTAACTTGATGGCCCCTTCTGAAACTGGCACTGGACTTAGTCTTGGACTTGTCTAAGAGACAGTGACGAGTTGACACAAGCAGAGGCCTGTAAGAAAGCATGGGCCAATTTTTACCACCCCCCCATTTTTTCTGAGGATATGTCCACAGGATCCTGCTGGAAGATGAGATATATGGAAAAGTGATCCAAGTCCGCCTAGAGGACCTGGACAAAATTTTTCCAACTGACCATCCAACGTGACTGCAGATACATAATTAAGCCAAGCTGAGGTCGGAATCATTAAGCTGACCCGTGAACTTGTGAAACATAATAAATGGCTGAAGCTTTGAGTCTTGGTTTGGGGGCACTTTGTTATGCATCAGTAGCTAATTTTTACATACACTATGCTATTTTCTGAAATATAGCCACAGAACTTTGCACATGCTGTTATAGGAAGCATTGATTATGTCTGACTCTCTCGTTGGACTGAGTCCCTTTAAATCAATGACTCCATTTTTACATCCCCAGGATCTAGCTCATACCCTGGCACACAGTAGGTACTCAATACGATTTTGTCATTCTTTGAGGCTCAGCAAGAGCATCTGTCTCAGTGAAGAGCGTGCTTAATTGTGCAAAAAAAGGGTTCTGTAGATGTTTTAAAATTTAGTATTAATCTTTCAAATCTAGTGTTTGGAGGGAAAGTACCTTTGTAGAGGAGAAGCAGCAGTTTCTTCAGGTCAAGTTTGGGGTACGTGACTTCCCAAGGCATGGACATGTGCTGGAGAAGCTTGTGTTCTGGGTAGGAAGAGTGGAGGGACTCAAGATGAGAGGACGTCAAGTGATTCCTGCAAACCCTTCATTTCCCCTTCACTGTCACAATGGTCAGATCTGTGGTACTATAATTTAGCCATCTTTTTCCTCTTGGAAAACTCAGATCGAGTTTCACAGGGGAAATTCCACAGGCAACCCTGGCTGCTGTTCTCATTCAGAGAAGTGAAAATGATTAACTGTTTCTGAATTTTTTTTTTCAGAATTGTGTGTGCATATATTTGGCATTCTACAAATCTTTAAAGAAACTCTTTAAGTAGCATGGTATCTTAGTCTGTTCTGTGTTGCTATTACACAATACCAGAAATTGCATACTTTATACAGAAAATAAGCTTATTTCTTACAATTCTAGGGGCTGGGAGCCCAAAGTGAAGTAGCCATGTCTGTGGGGGTCTTACTGCTGCCACAGCATGGTGGGGGGTAGCACATGCTGAAAGCAGAAATGTGCCAGCTCTGATTTCCCTTCCTCTTTATGTAAAGTCACTGATCCCACCATGGAGGTCCTGTTCTCAATGACTCATTTAATCCTCATTTCCTCCTAAAGGCCCCACCCACAAATATCATCAACGTATGAATTTGGAGATTAAGTTTCCAATTCATGAATTTGGGAGTGGGGGGAGGAACACGTCCAAACCACAGAAATCGGTGATTTTTGTTTAATAAAACATTTCAGTATCACCTTTAAGTAACATTTAATATCACCTGTACCTCTTACTGATTCGTGGCCTGCCCGGCAGAACATTGTAGGCCAAGCAGACATTTAGTAAATTCATTTGCCATTTCTCAGTCTTCTTTCCCTTTGAGGCTTCTGGAACACTAGACATTCCTATCTCCAATCTCTTTGGTACCAGAATTGGCACTGTATTTGCTGCATAACAACACTTGGACACTGACTAATGGCATCATCTAGATATGAACAAGTATGTTCATGAGCTTCATTTCTTTGCAGGGTTCTATTGCCAAGGCTAATTGCTTGTTTAAGTAAATGCATCTGACTTGAATAGCAATTAAAGATGTTTTGGGATAGTTTAAGTATTGAATTTCACATGCGGTGACCAAAGAAAAATCAGGTTAATATCCTGAAAACTTTTAATCAATACAGAGGTCTTTCCTTACAGAAATAAATTGGCCTTAGCAGTAGACAGACAAAATCAAGGGTCAGAAACCCGAACACCCACAGGAGCCAGTAGGTAACAAAAATGAGTTAAACGAATGGGAATTGTGGTGAATTGGAGTGAATTGGGGATTGGCCACTGGGCCAGCCCCTTCTTCTGCAGTTCATTTAATTTTTAAAAGATAAACTGGAAATTCAGATTTTATTTAACTAACTCAAGAATATAGATTATTCTTGTGGCTATCAGTTTGCCTCCTCTAAGCTAAACAGAAACAGTTTATGGATTTTCCAATTGTTCTTTCCTCACTGTAGGAATAAACCATTGTTTCCTTTTGACCTGTGACAGTACCCTCACAGGGCAGAACAGGAAATTACCTAGGGGGCACCTGAAGCCAAGTTCGAAGCGAACATCATCTATTGAACAGAAAATCGGGTCACATAAATGTCTTTGAATATATTTGTCTCCTCTAAAATCAGGGCTTACTGTAAAAATGCTGCAACTTGTGTTGGAAATGGCCAGGAAAACATTACCTTTTGCAAGTGAGGATGCATCAGTGACACAGACAGACCCTTCTCACATTGGATAAGATCCGGGCAGAACAATACCACAGCTCAGCGGCTTCAAGAAGCTTGAGGAAGCTGTAGGATGAGATAGCTGTGAGAATTCGCATCTTATCCCAAAGAAAATATCTACCCAATTCTTCCTGGAAAATTATGCCTACAGATTGTTGTATTAAAGGTGAGTGTTGGGGTCCCCTTGTGTACAGTGCTATCTTTTCTTGGCTCACACTTACGTAACCACTCTGTGGTCTGCAACCATGGCTGTGTCCTCATAGTGCCTTCTCATTAGCCTGGTCACCCTGTTGCCTTCCCCTGGACCCCTCAGAGCTCTCCCTGCTTCCAGGCTTCAGAGGGTTAACGCTTCTTTCTGCATTGTTAAGGGCAGAGTCCCTTGTTGTTCTCAGTGTCCTGTCTATACTACATTTAAATATCTTGGGTCTAAGTACTATTTTAGAACTCCTGAACCAGAATGCCAGGACTCTACGAAAAATAATATGGTTCAGATATTAGAATGTTTTCATCTTCTTTCCTTTTGGTGGCGAGGGGCCGGGGGAAAAAGCTGGGATGAGTGGGAACAATCAGCTCAAGGGACACAAAGCTTATCTTATTAACAAGCCAGAGATCCTTTGTCCTGTCCCAGTCCACGGCTTATACCCCAAAGCGTATTTCATGGGTTTCAGCTTACGGTTTCTATTACTGGAAAATTTCAACTGGCTAATTTTGAAACGCAGTTTTTTTTTTTTCTTGCAGATATGCAGCCTCCACACAAATTACTCCATGGTAGCTGTGAAACAGTTGGAGAATTCCCCGTGTTTAGTGACCTTAAAGTCACACTGCAAGCTGTGCAGTGGTGTCTTGCTAGTACAATATAATATATATGAGTTGTGACTGGCTGCAGAGTCAGGAATAGATATTTTAGTGTTTTAATAATCTGGCTCCATGAATTTTGGTGGTTGCTGTACATGTTTCTATTTTTGTCTCCAGTTAGAACCATCAAGAAACCAGATACGTGCAGACACTTTTGTAAAAATGTCATTTGCAAAATCAAATCTTCAAGCAAGTGATCACACTTGTACAGCTACATCATGTGTCCCTTTAATGACCCCCCAGGAGCCTGGTCAGAGAGCGAGGATGGAAGAGGAAGGAAGGAGAAAGTAATGAGGACCCAGAGCTTGGAGTCCACAAACAAGCCTTTGCTCTAATTGCTCCCTCCTGTTGCAGCCTCTGTGGCAGCAGTGGTGGCCTCTGACCTTGGCCGCTGTGGTCTACCCTGGTAACGAGGGGCCACACGTCAGCAGAGAGAGAAATGGGACCCACGTGAACACAGCAGACACGCCTCATACCGACAAACATCCAAACACATACTGTAGTGTGGAGACTGTCGGGGGCTGAGCTGTGTTCTTCAAAGTACTTGTTGAAGTTCTAACCCACAGAACCTGGAAATGTGACCTTATTTCAGAAACATGGTCATGCAGATGGGATGAGTTCAGTGAAGATGAGTTCTCACTGGAGTAGAGTGGGCTCTTGATCCAATATGACCGAGTCCTTGTAAGAAGAGACACAGACACACAGGATGAAGGCCGTGATGTGCTGATGGAGACAGAGCTGGGAGTGCTGCATCTTTGTAAGCCACGGAGGGCCGAGGACTGCCCCAGACCACCGGAAGTGAGGGGCCACTGAAGCTTCGCCTACGCTGGTTCAGAGGAGGGTGGTTCCATTGACACCCTGCTTGTGCACGTCCAGCCTCCAGAACTGTTAGAAAATAAATTACTGTTGCTTGAAGGCATCCAGCTTATAATATTTTTCCATGGGAGCACTAAGGCCTTAATGTACAGACTCTTCTTTGATTTATGGGTATAAGGCACAATTTTGAATGTAAGGATCTATTA
Source organism: Hystrix cristata (assembly GCA_004026905.1). NCBI lineage: Eukaryota > Metazoa > Chordata > Mammalia > Rodentia > Hystricidae > Hystrix > Hystrix cristata. Next base: position 8,264 of record PVJO010010091.1, read on the forward strand.
TACCTCAGAGTGCTCCAAATATCTGAATTTGGAGAATAAAATCTTCTGGCTTGCTCAGTATTTTTACACTGGTAAAAGCTCAGAGCTCGAGAACATGAACTTTGGGGTTATGTTTAGGTTGAATGACTGTGTGAATTGGGAATGTTATTCAGTTCCTGTAGTTTTTGGGTTTTTTTAAAATTTTTTATTTTTACCAGGAACATGTATTGGTACATTATATACATAATGATCATAATCAACATGGTTATTTTGTACCTGTACATGATGTATCTTGGCTTTCCCCCCTCTTCCCTCCCTTCCCCTCCCCTCCCTTCCACTCACCCACCCCTCTCTATTTGTAACAAGTTTATTTACACTTTTCCGTTTTTTCCCTTTCATCTTACTTTTCTTTTAACCTTCTTCTTTATCCCCCTTTTTCCTATCTAGTTCTCCATATAAATCAGACACTTATCAGTACACATCGAATTGTTTCTCTGATATGAGAAACCATAAGTACAAATAAGGACAAAGGGATATAATAGATATAGTGTTAAAAAAAAAGAGATAGTGTTCAGTCCCTTTAGTTTTTAGCTTCCTTTTCTGTAAAATTCGGATTATAACCGTAGTTACCTCATAGTGTGGTTATAGGGGTTGAATGAGGTAAAACATTAATTCATGGTCCTTCAACAACTATTTACAGAGTTATGGTATATGTTGCATTCACAGCCAAGTATCGAAAAATTAAAAAAGGAAAAGAGATAAGATAATTATAAACTCTGGCAAAAACTCATAAAGAAACCAACAGGATTTTGGAATAGAATAGAGGAGGAGGGCATCCTAGATAAGAAATTCAAGAATAGTTTCTATCAAGAGGTGATGCTAAGCTGACACCAAAAAGATGAAGTGTCAGCAGGGTGAAGAATTGGAGAAAGAGCTGGGAGTTGTGGCACATGCCTGTGTACTTGGGAGGCTGAGGCAGGAGCATTGAGAGTTAGAAGCCAGTCTGGGTTACATAGTGAGACTCTTTCTTAAACAAAAAAGTTACAAAAAGACATCAGGGGAGCAATGTGTGCAAAGGCCCAGAAGGAACATGGCATGTTCGAAAGTGTGTTTTGGTGAGGAGTAGATGGCTGTAGTAGTTTTCTATTGTTGCTATCATGAATTACCACACATTCAGTTGCTTAAAAAGACACCCATCTATTATTTCACAGTGCCGGGGGATCACAGGTCTGGGCCCAGGTAGATTTTCTGCTTAGGATCTCCCAAGGGCAAAGGCAAGATGTCATTAGGCTGCAGCTCCCATCTGGGCATCTGGGGCTTGGTGTTCTCAGTGGTTGGATTCACTTGCTTTTCACACTATTAATGTGAGTCACTCCACAGTTAACCAGCCCCAACAGGTTAAATCCCTGTCACATCTCGAGTCTCTCTGGCTATTTTACCTGCCTCTGCCTTCAATAGCTCGTGGATAATTCAGGATCATGTCTTTATTTTAAAGTTACCTGATGAGCCTCTGTAACATATTCATGGGTGCAGAATCTCGTCAGATTCCTGGTGTTGGGACTGCAGCGTGGGATTTCCTGTCTAACACACGCTGTGATGGTTATGGAGAGAATTCTGACGGTGCGAGGCCTTGTAGGTCGTAGTAAAGATTTTGGAATTTAATTTAATGTCAATAATTATAGTAATTACTATTTCCCTGTAACTATGTATAACATCTATTTATTAGCATGAAGCACTCTGCCGACATTATAAACATGATCTAATTCAATCATCCTAGCCCTTTTAGAGAATTACTGCTATGCTCAATTTGTGGATGAAGAATTTGAGGCTGAAGAGTTCAAGTGATTTACCCAAGACACGCTTCTCCTGGCAAGTTCATATCCAAACCCCAATCTATTTGATTCCAAATTACATTAGCATTTTTATTTTCTATCTTCTCATTTAGAAATGCTTTCAGGATATACAACTTTAGAGTCCTAATAGTTACTTTTCTTATGGACAAAAGTTTGATTGTATAAAGAGATTTTTTTTTTGTTTGACTCTTCACCATGTCTACAAGAAGTTTAATAATTCCAATTATTAGGATTATTAGGTCATAGCTACAGTTTAAGGCAGACTTGGCACCTCATATATAAAATAGACACATTGCCACTCAAAGGAGAGAATCAAATCTTAGTTTTTGGTACTCTTTTCCCAGTATTTAGTTAGTGAGTTTCTAATTTTCATCAGACTGATACATTTCTGAATACCATCTCCTGGTTCACCTTTGGATATACTTTGGTTTTTGTTGAGGCTATTGAACTTCGAAGTTTTTCAAACTGGGTGGGAACCACATCTGAGTGTTCACTAATGTGGCCGTGGTAGCCACTCTCTAGTTTTCTTTAAGGATTTCGTTATCTTCACTAGGATGACAGAAACGTGGATGCTTTTATGTTATGAATTGTTTCATAACTGCTAGGCACAACCTTCTAGTGCAGATGATTATAGAGGAGCACACTTTTACTTGAGGCTAGAGGCTGTTCTTATCTCCTTGGCCAGCTCATTCACCCTTGGTCCACTCCAAAGGGTGTTCTCCCAATCTGCCCCCGATTAGTCTCCACTCCCCATCAGCTGCCTACACACAGCTGTTTCAGCACAGGAGAGTCAAAGATTATAATTGAAGAGCCCAATTCCAGACAGAAGACAAACCTTCTCCAGGGGCCTGGGGGAAGATGGACTCGGCTTTTCCTAGGCGAGCAGGTGGGAGTATTGTCGGGGAGGAGGGAAGGAGAGGACCCACACCCGGATGGCTGCAGCTGCCTCTATCCCGGGAGGTTGTCTGGCGCACACTGCAGAAATGGTCAAGCCCGTGCCCCCGGGCACCTAATGAGACAGGCTAACCCGTTATGAGTGTATGTTTCAGTGCTTGTCGTTTCTGCTTCCCTTTGCTCTCCGTGGCCAGAAACGCTTGCTTGGGGAAGTGCTACTGGAACTCAGGTTTCCAGGAGAGAATAAGAAACGCGAGTGTGCCTGCCTTGCCAAAACCCATTTCTCTGCAGCTGCAGTACAGAAACAGATATCAACACATTTAAGCCATGCAGGAAGGGAGAGAATTCCACCCAGAATGGAACTTTGTTTGCCAAGTTTCTTGCGAGTCTCTCCTAGACGGGGGGTAGGAAGCATTCCCAGAAAGAGAATGCCAAATGAAGTTCCAAAAAACTAAAAAAGGCAGTGCGCGAGGGAGAAAGATTTTCAACAAATGAAAAAGTGTAAACGGTAATATTCCAGCAAATTAGCTCCTAGAGAAGCCCTTAGGCAGAACTGTAAGCCATTATAATTAAGGATTTGGAAAATATCAGTATTTAATTAGAGCCTCTTTTCTTGGTGAATTGCTGTTGTTTTGCTGTAACTTCAGGTGTAAACAACTAAACATCCCCATTTCAAAAATGTGTTTTGTCGTAAACCTAGAATCAGTGCTAATGTTAATTTGCTTATCGTGGCTTCCTTGCATATTTTGTTTGTTTCTCATCAGAGCTGAATTTTAAGGGCAGTTTATCTTCAGTTCCCCAGTACAACCATCTCCTGTTCCCAGGCTGTGGTCGGTACTTATCCTCCAACACTGGGGAACATCCCAATAACTCAGTCCACCTCCATAAGCCTGCCCACTCACCCATAATCTAATAAGCACTGCTCTTCTAATATTAATGTGTATTCCTGGGGGTGGCTGTAGACAAGGTGTTTTCAAATCCATTTCCAATATAATCAGATGTCTTGACAAAAGGAAAATGTTTCAGCTTTATCCCTTAACAACAGCAAGCATTTCAGAAATCGGTTTGTGCCACCTTGAAATGCTGATTAAAACAGCAACAATAATCACGCAGGGAATACTTAGCACCTGCCTCACCAGCCATCCGTCTTAGCCCTCACTTTTGCACCTGTAATTCCTGACAAGAGACAAACCTTTATTCCTTTGCCTTTACAGGGATGCGTGTAACTCAAAATGTTTTCCTGCCGTGATGGAGAAGATGAGGCGTCATCAAGACTAACACTACAATTTAACGCTTCAGAGAAGCAGCATATATCTGCTGCTCCCTCTGTAGCCAAGCGCACTAATTAATATTTATTGCACCCGTCAAGCCACTAGCCACAGCCAATCCGTTCCTGTGGCACTTCAATGGGGGACTGGACACCATATTTCTCCTTGGCAGACATGTTTGGGTCATCAGCAAAGACAGAAGCCCCCTTCCCTCATGAGACATTGTAAGCTCTCTCCTTTCTCTTGTGAAATTAAACCATTAATTCTATCGGTGTTAATTTTTATCCTTGCTGGGAATAATTGCTGTAAAAGATAAGCAGGGGTAGGGGAGGTTGGAGAAAGGATGAGAACAGCAACATATTCGGGGTCGCTGTCTGGCATATTTATTAGAATGAGGACTTTGGAAGCCACAGCGTTTCTTTATCAGACACTCTTAAAGGTTACAGACATGTGGGGGCAAAGATGACTATAAATCCTCATGAAGTTTAATCAAAAGTGGCAGACCATCTAAGAGAAAGCGCCTTATTAAAACCGTCTGGCTTCCAACTTTGTTCAAGACTGTCAACAGAACTCCATCACCAACAGGTAGCTGGCAATGGAATTAATTAAGTCAGAGTGAAATAATAGATGAATTTGGATATTGCACCTACATCCAGGAACTTGGCACAGAGAGCGGGGAAGTTTCTGTCGATGCTGTGAATCATTCTATAGTGCATCTGAGTGAGCCCAGCACGGCTGTGCAACTGAGTTTACTAAAAAATTTAATTAGAAGAACATGTAAAGTGTACTGGAGAAAAGTAGGGCACCAAATGCTGCTTTATTTTACTTTTTTTTTGCTAATTCTATAGGGAGCACCTGTGTCATTAGATGCTGCACAACCCAAACTGCCAAGCTTTTGAATAACAGGAGGAAAACCTGTGAATTTTTCAATGAAGATGATCTAAGCCATTGTATTCCTCCTCTTAAATAATCACCCCTCCCTTGTGGATGGTATTATTAACAATGATAATAACAAAGCAAAAATAACAATAATAATAAAAGAGCCAGCATATTCTGAGCTGGTGAGGTGCTGCAGGAACCAAGTACTTTACATACATGATCTCATTTATTTCTTACAATGCTTTGAGGCAGGAGTTATGAGTTCCATTAAACAGATGAGCAATTGAGGTATGGATGGGGTTTTATCAGCAATGTCAACCAGGCAGAGTCTGTTAAATTCCAAAGCCATCTTTCCAACTAGGATGTAGGCTTCCTTGGAGGACAATGCAGGGTCCTGGGGGAAGAATCCATTTCTATGAGCAATCGCATCTCTGCAATCTCCCTGTCTCTTGCTCTCTGGCTCCTTGTTGGGTCATGGCTTCACCTTGACAGTGTCCTTCATGTCCTGAATTCTTAGAACCAATTCTGCTTCCTTCTTATTTTAATTGTTCCCATCTTCTCTTCAGACCCTTGATGGCTCCTGGGTTGACTTAACTCTCACATTCATTCCGGGTTGGCACTTAGCCCTTAAGGAGGCCATGAAACTCTAGGACTCTTCCCTCCCCTCCCCTCCCCTCCCCTCCCCTTCCCTTCCCTTCCCTTCCCTTCCCTTCCCTTCCCTTCCCTTCCCTTCCCTTCCCTTCCCTTCCCTTCCCTCCTTTCCTTCCCTTCTCTTTTCTCCTTTCTTTCTTTCTATTAAATTTATCTTTCCACATTTTTTCTATTAGCACATATTGGTTATGCAGTTGAATGGATTTTGTTTTGGCAGACACATGCACATAACATATTTTAATCACCCCCAAGTTACCCCTTAGTATCACATTTTTTGGGGGAGTTCAATGTGTATAATATATTCTGATCATATTGGTCCCCTTTATTACCCGCTCTTATACCTTCTCCCTTATTCCCTTCCCTTTGTCTAATAATAGACTCTCTTCTATTTTCTTATCATCTTTTTTAGATTCCACATATTGGGGAGAAACATTCGATATTCGTATTTCTGAGTCTGGTTTATTTCACTCAATGTGATAATCTCTAATCCATCTATTATTTTCTGCAAATATTAAATTCTTTTTTTATAGCCGAATAATGCTTCATTGTGTATATATACCACAATTTTTTTAATCCATTCATCTGTTGATGGCACTTAGCCTGGTTTCATATCTTGGCTATTGTGAGTTGTACTGCATTATTTAGATATTTCTGTAGTATGCTGTCTTTAATTCTTTTGGGAATATTCCAAGGAGTGGTATAGCTGGATCAAATAGTAGCTCTAAATTTAGTTTTTTGGGAAGCCTCTATTCTGATTTCCATAGTGGCTGTACTAATTTATACTTCCACCAGCAGTGTAGAAGTTTCCTTTACCCCCCGCATCCTCACCAGCATTTATTGTTTTATGTATTCTTGGTGACAGCCATTCTGACTGGGCTGAGATGGAATCTCAATGTAATTTTGATTTGCACATCCCTAGTGGCTAAAGATATTAAGAACTACAAATGGCCAATAGATATACGAAAAATGAGCCTTCTATTTTGTTATTCTATTTCTCTCTCACTTATTGGTAGGTGTGGTGGACTGATAGGGTCAATCTGAGCAGGAGCGCCCAGCTGAACTGAGCTGGTGTGGTTTTGGGTGTAGAAGATCCACCTGGTCGACACACTATAAAGAACGGGAGCAGAAGATAGTTTCCAGCTGCTTCCCAGGAGAAGCTACGCTGTGGCCGGTTCTCCTGAAGGGACTCGGCTGTCCTCGTCACAGGAGGAGCTCGGGCCTTGCTGTCGCTGGGGATAGCTGCTGTTCGCTTCAGGGGAGCTCTGCTCTTCATCTCTGCTGTGAGTGTAGATTTCTTCAGCCTTTTAGTGCAGACTTGGATGTATATGAGACAGTGCTGTGGGCTCCCAGCCCTTGACTGGATCTTTTGGGTCTCCAGTGCATAGATATTCGGCACTCTTTCTGCATTTGGCTTATGGGTGAATGTGGTAACTTGTAGGGTCCCGTATTAACTCTGCTCTCTTACAGAACATTGGCTCTAGAAAGATAACTAATATGGTAGTGTGGCACATCCACCCAGGTGATGTCTGTAACATCTTTAGCTCTTCATTTTTCCGTGGCTTATTGCAGCTTGTTCAATCAGAACCACCTGATGATGTGTGAGGGGCCCTCTGCCACAGACTTTGGAAGTCGGTATGGTGATGTCTTGTAGTGTGAGTCGGTGGTGCCTTTTTTGAGTTGATAGTGACTTCATTTGAAGGTGGGTTCTTAAAAGCAGGCGTGATGCAGAGAAAACTATAGCACTGCACTTGAGACCACTCAACCTCAGAATGGAACAGAACTTTTTACTGATGGGCTGGCAGCCACCCAACACCTCGGTCTTGGAGTCCTCACCCTCACAGCTGTGTCACAAAGACTGAACACGACGTTTTGCATGTTGCTTTTTAAAGCGTATTCTTGGTGCAGTGGCAGAAACATCCCCAGGGAACTTTCTGGATCAGAGATTCTGGCCATCTGCCCTTTAGCAAGCCCTGGGGTGCGTGGGGTGCTCGAATGTTGGGGACCGTTGCTTCACCCGATGGCATTTCTCCTGGACTCGTGTGTGCTGAGGGCTGCACATCTGTTTTTCTTCTATCTCCTTCCTCGGGACAATGATCGCGGCAGCTTGTCCTCTGTCTCGCCCATGCTTCCTGTCTGGGGTGGCTTCTCTCCCAAAGGGAAATTTCTCCCAGGAAGCTCGGCTCCATTACCGGCTCCTTTGTGTTTCTGTTGTCTCCTGCTTCTTCGTGCTGTTCTGGTGGAAGTTGTAAGATCCTCTGTGTAGGGGCTGATTCTATGCCCTGTGGCTTTTCCACCTCGCATTTTATTCCTAATGACAAAAATTGCTGAAAACTTTACTTTGACTTGATTACTGCTTCATGTTGAAGAAAAAAGAAATTCCTTCAAATTTGCTTTCCTTTTCTGAGACCTGCCAAACGATTATCACCGTGTGAGATCATTCACCTGTGCAAGGCAAAGATTTTTATTTGTGTCTTTGATGTTTCTTCCTTAATATATTTAGGAAGCTACAAAATTGGTATTAAATTCTAAATAGGGACTTGAGCTCTAAACAAGAATCGGTGGCGTATCCTTTTATTCATTTGCCATATTTAATTCAACCCTGGAAGAATGGTGCACCCATCATTTCCCCTCATCTCTGCTTCACTGTCGAGTGAAGTGTTTTGAATTAATTTTGCTAAATTATTAATAGCTCATGATCGGAAAACGTTCCAGTCTTGGAGTTTGTTTCGTCATGTACTGTGTGGTGGTCTGGTGGGTTGATGCATGTGAGTGAATCATTTTCTACTGCTCAGGTGAATGAGGCCTCCAGCCTGTCCACGGTGACATCTCATGAAGACCAAATTTAATAATGGAGCCATATTATAGTTTTAATGAACTCAGAGTAGCTTCCTGGAAATCAAATGATTACAGTTAGCACATGCAGTGGGTCATTTATGTACTCAACAGAAAGAAGGCAGGCAGTCTGTTAGGCTTAGAAATTTGACAAGGTTGTAGAGAGAGATACAGGCCGTGGACATGGGGTTTACAGTCTGGGGGTGGGGCACACAGGAATTAATCAATCGATCAACAGGACAAATGTCTAATGATAGCTGGGTGTGATGTCACATGCTTAAAATCCCAGTACTCTGGGAGGCTGAGGCAGGAGGATTGCAAGTTCCAGCCCAGCCTGGGCAACTTAGTGATTTAGCAAGATCTGGTCTCAGAAATGCAAAGGGCTGGATACGTAGCTCAGCATGAAGGCCCTGAGTTCATTTTGCAGTAATACACACACACAGACACACGCAGACACACATATGCACGTGATAACGCCTACCAAAGAGAGGAGGCAGTTCGAGAGAACTACCCTAGTCTTCCTTGAGAAGTGGTGTTCGCCTAAGTTGAGGCAGAAGTATGATTTAAGACAACCCAAGGGCAGGACGAACTGGAAAAGGAATTTCAGGCAAAAGGAACAACATGTGCAAATGCCCTGTGGCAGGAGGTCAGAGAATAGTGAGAGTCACTGAAGGTCTTAAACTGGGGAGATGTAAATAAGTTTAAGCTTTGGGTGGGCCATGTTGGTTGCAGGGTGTGGATTTCTGGAGTCTGAATATGGGCAGACACACTGAGCTACATCCCCAGCCCTCTTTACTTTTTATCTTGAGACGTAGTCTCGCTAAGTTGCTGAGTTGACCAGTCTGGGTTTGAACTTTTGATCCTCTTGTCACAGCTTCCCAGGGTGCCGCGATTGTACAGGTGAGTCACCACGCCCTCTAGCTGGTTGTTTCAGAAGACATAAGAGAGGAGCTGGGTTGAAGGGAAGTGGCAGAGATGGGAAAGTGAATGTAGAGATAGTTCTGACGTAGAATGACAGAGTGCTTGGTGGTAGGTTAGGGGCTAACAGGCAGTCCTCAGAACCTGGCGTACGGGAGGGCTCATCAAGCTGAGGGACCCCTTGGGGAGAGTTGGGTTTCTGGGGACACTTCTGTCTGCTTTGGATGACTGAGTGTGATAAACTAAAGACACAGCCGGACGTTTGGCTCTGGATTTCAGAGGAAAGCCTGAAATGGTACATGGACATTTGAGACTTTTCTGAACATATGCGCTGAGGCAGCCAGATATGGACGTGAAGATGAGGACTTAGACTCCTACTTTAGGGAACAGCATTTAATACATTGGGAGAACCCAGAAAAGGAATTTCCAGAGAGAAGAGAGGAAACAAGGAGAGTGAGGAGAGATGTCACTGAAGTCAAGGAAAGAAAGTATTTCAAGAAGGCTCGAGGGCCCAACAGTGTGGAAGCGTGTAGAGATAAGGCCAATGATTCTACTGGGTCTGAAGTAATCTGTGCTTTAGTTTAGTTGACAATGGACTTTGGGGAAATAATGATGCTGAAAGAATTGTCCCTGGAGAACAGTCTAGTTGAGTCCCACTGAGGTTCTACCTCCCCTCGAACCTGTCCCTTTCAACCCCAGAAAAGGAGGAAGTTACACTGTAGTACAGAGTGCAGTGGGGTCCGTGCAGATGTGGGCTTTGGGGCCAGCACTATGGTTTGAGTTGTGAGTCTCTCACTGCACATAGCTTGAGGGGATTTCTCGCTCTCCCAACGTTTTAGTTTCTTTATCTGTAAGACACGGATGTACTTTCCTGGTGGTTTAGAGTAAAGATAAATGTATCAAAAGTCTAGGAAGATACCTGAGTGACAGTAGAATTTAATATATAATTGTTCAACCAATAAATAAGTGATAGATTTACAGCAAAGGAATGTTGAAGAAATACATATATTAGCAGAATGACCATATATGTATATAAACACAAATACAAAAATGTAAATATGTGTAAAAATATAAAAATGTAAATACATGAACGACTTCATAACTGATGAATGACTTCAAAGGCTGCCCATTGCTGCTGCCTGGGAGGCAGTTTCTAACGGTGTGCTGTGGAGCTCTGTCTTCTGCCCTCGGTACGTTAATTTTTCAGTTGATGTCTTCGATGAGGATGGCAACAATTTTATGAAATGTTTAGATGATCAGATGTTCTGAACCTGGAAGTGATGGTAAATATAATCCATGACAGAATAAAGATTGAAAAACCAAAAACCCAAATCAAGACAAATGGTCTGAATCGAATTACATAAAAATTTAATAAATGCAAGGAGAAAGTTCTGCTCTCGAGTCTAACAGACCAGCTACAGATCCATGACATTGCCATTCATGTGGCTTTCGGTCAGTGGTTTAGGGTTTAAGTGGACAGTGAGTTCCATAAAGGTACTGATAGGTGAGGGCTGTGGCAGACAATGTTGTATCCTCATAATCCCTGTTTCTCTTATTTTGGGGGCACTCATCTAGACTACAATTCTCGACTTCCCTGCAACTATTTTTTTGCCAATGGAACATGAAAAGAAGCAATGTGAGTCCCTTGTGGCCTGCTACAGTTAAGCATCAAATCTTCTCCACCTTTCACTTTTCTCTTGACTTAGGGCTGGGTTTAGTAGGAATTTTGAGACTCCAGTCTCAACATTCTAGACCAAAGTCTGGGTCCATGAACGTCTGTGCAGAACAGATCACCTCTTCGGCCCTTGACTCTGGACCTGTGACCTCATGTCAACTGAAAGGTGAGGAACAAACAGGCCTTAAAGGGTTAAAATGGAGATTTGGATTATGACCATGATGACCACAATTATTTTGACTATAAAGAAAAACCACCAAAAAGAAAAACCGAACAGAACTGCTGCAGTCTTCACTTATGTTCACAGAAGCATGGTGTCCAGATTAATGGGAAATGATCTTCTGGAAGATGCTGGTTCAAGGAAATGCTAAATAACTTGACCTAGCTTTCGAAGTCTGTTAGGTATATACCACATTTAGAGCTGGTGGTTCTTGGTTTCTCCCGAGAAAACATGGACCTGTTGGGGGATTCTCAGCACACTGTATGCCCTCTATAAATATCCATCAAATGAACAAATATTGACATATATACCCGCAGTGGAATGATCTCAAAGCAAGATGATAACTTGAATCCATGACCTATATAAGGTGGCTGGAAGAGTTGAGATTCTGAGATTGTTTAGCTGGGAGAAAAGAATACAGGAAAGGTTTCATTAGTTTAAAAATAATTTTCAGCAGAGATTTTTAACTTTATTGGTCCTTTAGACTCTATAAAATGTCCTTGTCCTCCCCTACATATCTTTTCCCTCCTTTGATTTTTTTTTTTTTGTTCTTTTGAAACTGCTCTTCGAAAGCTGAAAAACAAGCCCTCCCTGTCTCACGAGGAGCTGTTCTTTCTCTTCTTGAAGCACCATGCCAGCATAATGCTGACCTTTCTACCTCTGCTGTGTATTACGCTTTTATTTGCTTGTTTGTTCATTTTTAATTTATTTTATTTTTGAATTAAAAATCGTTTTATAGAAAAATTATGGAATCAGTGGGCTGGAGACTTAGCTCAGTGGTTAGAGTACTTGCCTAACAAGTGCAAGGCCCTGAGTTTGATCCCTGGCACTGAAATATATATATATATATATATATATATATATATATATATATATGTATATATTTATATTTATACCATATATTTATATGGTATTTATATGGTGTCAGTTACCTGGAACCCTACAAGGTGGAAGTAGAATGAATAGGTTGAAATTATGTTAAGATATTTGTTTGTTGTATGATATTGGAATGTATGGAAATCTCAAAGATGCTCAGAGAAGAAACATCCCCTCATTGGCATCACCAGTGTTTAAGTGAAGGATCAGTGATCATCACTTAGGTATATTTTGGAGAGTATTGGATGGATACTGGGTAAGATTCTCTTTAAAACCCCTTATACTTTTAAGGCTCTGTGATACATAGTTCTAATGTTTTATTATTATTTTAATTGTATAAATTTACAAGGTGCAGCGTAATAATTTGATACTTGCGTACATTGAGTAATGATCCAATCAGGGGTACTTAATGTTTTTTAAAAGCACTGTTTTTCAAAATTTTTGATTAACATGCAATAATTCTTTATATTTTTGGAGTAGATTGTGATATCTCAATATGTACATGAGCAATACTGATCAGATCAGGGTGATCGTTTCCATTTCTTTATCACTACTTTGGAGCATTTGAGCTCCTCTTTTCTAGTAATTCATAAAAGACTCGACAGGTTATTATTCTTACTATATTTTGATACACTTCATCCAATCTCTCTCTATCCCCTAACCCTTCCCATCCTCTAGTAATCGCCATTATACATCTGGGTTGACTTTTAAAAAATATTTGCATATGAGAGAAAATACATAGTATTTTTTCCTTCAATGTCTGACTTATTTCACAACATAATATCATCCACTTCCATCCCTTTGCTGCAAATGATAGGATATCATTCTTTTTATGGCTGAATAATATTCCACTGTGTATATGTATACACCACATTTTCTTTACCATTCATCTGTTAATGAGTATTTAGGTTGATTGCATGGTTCTGTCTTAAAGCTCATCTAGAGATTATGTCAGAATTGAACACAATTTGTGGTAGGCCACATGTGACTTGTCTATAGTGAGAGAAAAAGTGACATCCATCTTCCAAATAGTACTCATTATTCAGTTCCTTATAGAGCTGGGATTATTAACACCTCCCAAATGTCGTCTCAAGTTTGCTAAATGGGATTGCCTAATGATTTTATATCATGAAACTATATTTACAGGAGGGCTTTGTTTTGTAAGTCATTCTGAACCACTAGAGTATTTTTAATTGAAGCTCAGTTGATTTGAAATCTATTGCCGCATCAAGTTGTATTGCAGTGAATAGCCATAAAATGCTAGGATCTCTGCAGATTACAGATGCTTTTATGGAAGTTCCATTCCTGTCTGTTAAACTTCCTGTACGGAAGTTCCAGTCCTGCCACTGGAGCCAATGAAGACCGAGAGTGGACCTGATTCTGTACACGCTGGAGCTTGTAGGGAAACACTTAACATCTCCTTCTGTGTTTCCATTTGCAAAATGGAGGCACCACAAGTGGTTTTCCCAACAGAGATTGCTATAGTTTGAGTAAGTGCTGTGTTAAAGGCTTGATCCCCAGGCATAGTGCTAGTGGGTGACGGTGGAACCTTTAAGAGGTAGGGCCCCATTGGAAGTCTGGGCAGAAGAAAGCTTGGAGGGGATATTGGGGACCCTGGTACCTCCCCTCACTTGCTTTTGCTCCCCAGCTACTTCCCAAGTGAGCAGTTTCTTCTGTCACACGCTCCCACCACGATGCACCACCCGGTTGCTCCCCAAGCAACAGGGTGACTGTCCCCTGGTGGCGACCACCGAAACCGTGAGCCAAAATAAATCACTGCTCCTAATAATTTGGTTTTCTCAGGTATTTGTTGCAGCAGTGAAAAGCTGACTAACGTGGGGATGTTGTAAAGCTAAAAGAGAATGTGTGAAATTGCCTTGAGTCTTTAGAAAAAGAATATAAGAAGCTTGGCTAGAGTCATGGCTCACATTAGTGTGTCTTCTAAGGAAACCCTGGGAGGCGGAAGGGTAGACCCGATTCTTTCACGGGCTTTGCATCAGCGTCGTCAGCTAAGTCAACTAAAAGACTAATGTGGTAGACCTAACAGGGAATCCAGGCTCCCTTTATTACTATGCTAATATGTGTAAATTAGGGGTCATTACTTAAAACCAATTATTTGTCTGAGGGTAAGATGGTTGAGTGGCTGGTAGCGAATAAAAATGAGAAAGACCAGAGTTGAGAACTTGTTGGAAATTTCCATCCGGCATGAGTGTGCCAGGGATAGAGAAATGGGAATAATAAGCACGTGTATGCTTCTTTAAGAAAGAACATACGTTTAAAAGAACGTTGATGAGAATTTGGGGGAAATATTTAGGTCATTTCCATGGAGCCCCGACATACCAAAGGGCTGTTAATCCCCCTGAAACTTCTAATGCCTAAATACGTTCTGCAAATACTTTCTGAGTAAACACGGGGAATGAATAAGTTGAGTTTTAAAGTGAATTCTTCATTTTATTGACAGTTGTCATGCATTCTATTTCAAATACCACTCTGGCAGAAAAAGCTCTAATTTGAGAGAAACACCAGATAGTTCCATCTAATATAATGGAATCAGCAGGACTTGAGGCCCTCCACAGTCTCCTCAATTTGCTCTGCTAACAAAGGCTTTGCTTCTGCTCCGGAAATTCTCGCCTTCCCCAGAGTGTGTCGGGTCCTTTGCTGGGCACGAAGGACACAGAGGCTGGACGACACGGCGTCCCTGCCCCAGCGGACCTCATCTGCCGGGAGGTTTATCCAGTGCCCTAATTCTGGGCTTAGACTGAATTTGAGGCTAGCTTAACCAGGAACAACCTGTGGACAGTTACTTACTTTTGAATCTTTTTCTTTCTTAAAGATAATTGTCTTAGGCTGTGAATCCCATAGATTTTCACATAGCCCATTTGGACACAAGAAAAACAAATCCTCAATCCAAACAATGGGCCTTCTTTCATGCATGTTGCCCAGGGGAGTGCACTGTATTTTGGGTATATTTAATTAATTTCCCCTCCAACTGGCTGCTCCATCCACACTTAACATTTTTAGTTGCTAAGGACTGAATTGCATTCCGCCCAAAGTTCATTTGTTGAAATTCTGACCTCTAGACCTTATTATATGAGTATTTAGAGGGCGAGGGGTTTAAGAGTTGATTAGGGTTAAGGGAGGGAATATAGGTAGATCTGAATCTAACATCACTGATGTCCTTATAGGAGGAAGGAGAGAGGAGAGACACTGAGGACACACAGAAAAACGGCCAATGTAGGACACAGCGAAATACAGCCAGCCAACAGCCAGAAAGAAAAAAACCCCCATGTTTATAGCAACACTACTCACAACAGCTAAATCTTGGAAGCAGCCTATATGTCCATTGTTAGATGAATGGGTAAGGAAAATGTGGTGTTTCTATACAATGGAGTACTTCTGCCATAAAGAAGGATAGACTTGACTCATTTGTAGGAAAAATGGGTGCATCTTGAGACCATAATGTTAAATGAAATGAGTCAGACACACAAGGTTAGACACTACATGGTTTCTCTTATATGAGAAACCCAAAGGATAAATAAATTAAAGAGCAAAATAAAAGATAGACAATAGGAAACAGGGAGACAAATCCTTTGCAAATGGGAAGGGGATCAAGAGATGGAGGGGAGAGAGAGGGATGGGAAAGGGGATGTAAGAAAGGAAGATGTGTTATGTGTGTGTACCAACCCCCCATGGTGAGTGTAAGCATTAGATGCTGCAGTCATGGACTAATACAAATTTTACAAAAGAGAGAAAGGCCTCAGGAGGAAGCAGACTTGCCTACAACTTGATCTTGGACTTTCAGCCTCTACAAATATTAGAAAATAAATTTCTGTTTCTTAAGCCATCCAGCCTGTGGTATTTTGTTTCAGCAGTTTTAGAAGACTGATAAAGCAACACAATAGCTGTTCATGATACTGCTGTTTTGGGTACAGTTGCCAAGTTGAGCAGGTAACCCCAAATTCCCCAGATTGCAGGTGGCACGTCTTGCACCCTTGACTCTTGTTCAAGTCCCTGTGATAACACTTGTTAACACCCCCCACATTTCTTAAAATCTGAACAATCTCCTGGCAAAACAAGAAAAGCAAATCCATTTTTTCCCTAGGGTACTGTAAGAAAAGTCTCGATGGCCCAGGGATGGAGAATGTGGCTGAGATGTAATGCTGGGTCCCCAGAGAGATGTTCAAGTCTCAGAGTGCACAAAAGGCCACCTGTGCGGTCTAGTGGTCTGTCCCTGTCCACCGTGCCCCAGGGCGGCAGTGAGTTAACTTCTTAAAATCCCAAGCGTCAGAAATACATGAGCAGGAGCTTTCTAAGGACAGGTGTATGCTGAGGCAGAGACACTAACAGGAGTTCAAATAAAAGAAATGACATAAAATGTATTTCTTAAGAAGAGAAGTAACACTCAAGAACATTGAATGATTTAATTATGCTTGAAAGAGCCTTTTAAACTAAACATGCTTTAAAAGCAAAGTATGTCAGCGAATAGGTTTGAGGAAGCAGCCACAAGAAAAAGCTTGAACCCTCTTCCACAAAGTCTGTAGTTGCCCAGTAGTCATACTGAATGAAGGTGCCAAGGACTCTCCAGGAACACCCATTCGGCCTTTTTGGGGATGAGGGGCTGAGGGATAGAAGAGCAACTCTGGGTATTATTGAGGCTTAATCAATCCCCAGTGGAAAGAAGTACCTTTTGGGTTTTAAGATTCTTTTACTTAATAATTCTCAGATATATTAATGTATCTTTTAACATATACTGTTAAAAATTAATCAATAGTTATTCCATTTTTTTAAGTCACAAAAATAAACACGCCCACGATCAGAACCAACACATTATTGATACGGTAGCAAATATTTTCCGTCACTAATGCTTGAGAGAGTAGACACGTGCATCCATTCCTCCGTATCTGCAGGGGATATTCCCAGTTGCTTCAGCATACCCAAGTCTGTGGGTGCTCAACCAGCTTACACAAAACAATCCAGTATTTATACACATCTTCCCATATACTTTAAATTATCTCTAGATTACTTATTATCCCTAATACTGAGTAAATGCTAGGTAACAAATTGTTACACTGAATTGTTTATGGAATAATGACAAGAAAAAGAATACATATTTAGTCCAGACACAATGTAGTCCAGATTTTAGCCCACAATTTAGTACATATTTATCCAGACACAGTTTTTTTTCCTAAATATTTTTTTTTTCCTCACCAGGTTGAATTTGTGGATACAGAATCTCTGGATAGGGAGGGCACACTGTGTCTATAAAGAAATAGTACAGAAATGGTCTGTATGTACATGAAATGAGATCCTCCCTGTATACCAGCTACATAGGATATTCTGGCTTTGTTTAGAAAAAAGGTCTTGTGCCTCTTTACCTCTGACTATTTTTCTAGTTAAATGAGCATTATGAATGGACTGTGGTTTAAATGGATTCCTCACCTTCCTCTCTGCCATCAGATTTCAGTCAAGAACTTTAAACAGAATACAGAATGGTCTGTGTGGAAAGGGATGCAGAGTCTCCCTGACTGAATAATTCCAGGGATGCTGTGGATTCTCTTTTATGGTGCCAATTAGTGCGGAACTTGTCTTTTTGCCATGCGATGAATTAAAAATGCATGATTGGGATACTGGAAAGCTAACCAGTTTCTGGACAGAACCCCCTGGACGTGGCCATTCTTCCCGTTGATCTTCCTGCCCTCTCTCTGTTGGCAAGTACCGACTCTCTCACCCATGGCTCACATCTTTTCCTGACAGATGGTTCTTTTCGCTAGTCAAGATCCAATCTGGCGATTTACTTTAATATGCTTTGGCCTAAAGAATACCCATGACAGACAGCTAGCACAGCCTCCCGAAGCAAAATTTTGCAAAGAAAAAGTTAAGTAGACACATGCTATGGAGGCTGCCTTCGATTTTACGTACCCCATAAATCAGAATATTTGTCAACAACAATTAAAATGTAGTTTCCCTGGTAATAAACATTACAGAGAGGAACAAATCAAGTTTCATTTATTCTGTCAGAAACCGAAGGCAAGAGCTTCATATTATTTGGTGGGTAGTCTCTGAGGAGTAAACTAAGCACAATTACATTCTTGATTTTAATTAAAACTCTGGGTACCTTTCAAGTTCCGTTAGGGAGATGTTCTGGGTCTGCTTAGCTGAGGTCTGCGCTGTGAAGTTAATTTGACACATAACATATTTTTCATGAGGTAACTGTCGCAGGAAGCTGTTTGTAGGAGCAGCCTCTCCAGGGCCTGTGGGGCCCACAAAAAGTAATGACTTCTCCTGAAGCAGCAACTTCGCCAGGAAGTAGATCTGCATAACAGTCCCCAAAGCCCTCCCAATAATGTCATTAAGCTGGAAAAATCAAAGGAAAAGGCGCCCAAAAGATGCCGTTAAAAATGTTTCATTACTCACCATACACAGAACAACAATAGAATTCAGCTGTGGAATCGTTTCAAATCACAATAAAAGCGAAACCACACTCCCATATCAGAAAGGTGTTGGAAGCAGAGACTGCGAGCCCTGTAGACGCCGTGACCCGGATGAAAGGGCCTGATTCCCTGTCTCTGTCTGTGAGGACTTAGTCCATAACAAGGGGCTGTTAGCCCTTTTAAAAAATGTTACTTGGCTAGGACTTGGCTTATCATCTGCTGATTTGTACTTGGCCTGTGCTCTTCTCTGCATCCTCCCTACAAATCAGGCCAGGTTTGGTCACGTTATTCCATTTACAGGTGATACATTGTCCTGCGTGACTATAATGTCATACAACTCTGCATACTGGCTGCATAGTGTTTCAACTTATTTCTGCAGAGTAATGAGCAGAACTCTAACAAGGATGCTGACGGCGTGAGCTGTCTCAGCTGGAGGAGTACTCTGGGCTGTCAGAGAGAGAGAGAGAGAGAGAGAGAGAGAGAGAGAGAGAGAGAGAGAGAGAGAGAGAGAGAGAGAGGTCACACACGGTCCTTTCTGATCCCCACCACAACTCTCCTCCCCATTCTTCCTGCCTAAGTTTTCCCACAGCTGAGTCTGAAAAGTAGAGGCATTTCACAAAATCCTAAGAACCCAGGCTGCTGGTGGCCTTTGGAGACCACCTCTTCTGGCTGGTAGAAAAGAGATGACAGAGGCTTTCTGAATCTCTCTAGACACTCATCACCACTGCCAATGTTGATTGGTACTTCCATGTTGGAACTTCTTACTTCCAAGCAAGTACTATTCCATGCAATCAAACTTTGTAAAATTTGAAAGGGTTAGCATTGTAGAAGCCCACCTACTCTGGGCTTCTGGGTGATGGGTGACAAACCCATTGCACAACGTCCCTTTATCATCATGGCATTCAGAGGGGAGAAGATATCCTATGAGGCTTATCTTAAATTTGAGGAAACCAAGGCAGAGAGATATTCTGCCATGTGTTTAATGTCCCTAAGCTTGTATTTGAGCGGAGTGGCAGGGAAAGCCAGGCAGTCTGGCCCTGAGCCCTGAGCTTGCAGCCATCTGCACGCTGTCATTTGCATAACACACTCCTTGCATGAAGCACCGAGCTTGGGGTTGGCAGGAACGCAGAGATGGATGCAGCCTGTGCCTTTCAGAAACTCCTGTTTCCTTACAGTGGGTTGAATGCTTCTTGTGGTACACATTAATGATACCCTGTTGATAAAATCTCATAAACTTGACCACAGTGGCTGTATTACTGACTGTTTTAGTATATATTCTGTATTGTCCTCAAATCTTCATGTTTTCCACCTCTAAGATTCATTGAAATCTTATGAAAATGTGAGTGTTATAAATCCCACTATTCAGATGGGAAAACTGAAATTCAGCGAGTCTGATCAGTGGTCAAAAGTCAAAGAATTACTGAGTGATAAGCCAGCACTCCAGCCCAGGCCATGTCAAGACGATGTCAAAGCCAATGTCATGCCTTGAAGTATATCACAAGTAGAACAAATGGCTTAAGTTGTGAGGCTAAATCTTAGAGAAGAATTAAGAAATGGTGGGGCAGACTGGGCGCCAAGCTGAGACTTGTGCCTGAGAGAATAAGGCTGTGTCTTATTCATATTCTATTTTCAGTACACTCCTGGGACAGAGTCCCAGTGACTAGGAGAAAAATCATTATCCGTCTGTTGAACAAATAAAAAAAGCCAAAAAGTAGACTTCTAGTACAAGATATAGTCCATTACCCAAGGCTTTGGTTGATCCCTGATTTCTACTCTACATCTTACTTTGTTGGCAGTATTCTATTGGGGACTTTTTTTTCAGTGCTGAGGATTGAACTCAGGGCCTGGTGCTTGTGAGGCTAGCACCCTAACCACTGAGCTAAATCCCCAGCCCCTATTGAGGACTTTTAAACTCACAAATAATGTACCTCTCCTTCTTAATTTTTCCAGGTTTCTGCAGGCTAATTTGTATATTATCTATCCAAGACTTCTCATTTTGCAAGTATGGAAATTCTCAGTAAAGCTGGTATCTCATCTCCTAGTTGGAAACACACACGCAAAGACACACAACAAAGTCTGCTTAGGCAAGATCACATTCAAGTCATGCACAGTAATAATACATCATGTGTTTTAGGTATTTCTTGAGTAACTTCTCACTGGGTGATTTTTGCCATCAGAGAATACGGGACCAGGTATTAAGATAGGTAGATGATGTTGTGGGCAATAAAGCTCAAGAACTATCTTTAATTTGCTATATTTGTGAGATTAATCCAGCCTGAAGCGAGCGGCAGAATCTGCCTTGGCCAAGGACAGGATGGCTTTACAGAACATCATCTCGGCTGGGATTCGGAATAGTCAGCAACTTCTGGCGTGGTTGTGAAGTGCTTTGTTCCTTTTAGAGCACCCCCTTCCTGGTTTTTCTCTTTGGATTTACTAACTCTAGCATGTCAAATGGCTTGCAAGAGTTAGTGTGATTCTCCTCAGTTTCTCTCTGAGGCTTACTTTCTTAATGTGTAAAATGGGCACAATAAAGTCTATCTTCCATGCTATAAGAATTAAATGTATCATTCTTAGTAAGAATAGATATTTTTAGTTATTTTAAGATCTATCTCTCTATCTATCTATCTATCTATTTATCTATCTATCTATCTACCATCTGTGTGTTTAATCTTCACAATCTTGTGTGAGGTAGAAATATTTTTTTTCCTTTTAATTGGAGAATTAACAGAATTACTGAACCCACTTCAGTAATTGCCCAAGACAGAGTGCTAGGCCGGTGAGTCCCCAGGCCACCTGGCTTAGGGACCTAGAAGGCCTCTCTGGGTCCAGAACAGTGAGGAACCAGACAAATATGTCTAGACTCTGAATTTGGATGTTTTTCTTTACAAGGCTGGACCTAAAAATCAAGAAGTACAAGAAGAACAAGAAGAACATGCAATTAGTAATGCCACCTACAGCTTTGTGTTCTCCAGCTTGGCTTATGTCACCCAGGGACAGCAACAAACGCATCTACAGGGATCGTGCCTACTCCCTGCTGAAAATTTGCTGGCATTGGATGGCTTCTTTCCTGATAAACGACTCTCCCATCCTTGCACATGGAGAAGCCCAGTGTGTCTATTAGGGCAGAGAGTGTAAAATAGAGAAAAATATTCTGGGCAGACATGGCTGTGATGGATGACATTGGTGTCCTCAACACTACTTGGTTGGACTTGAAAAATTCCCCAGCTTCTTGCTACACGCAGTTCAGGTCTGCCATTTCACCTCTGCAGTGTTAATCTGTATAGCCATGGGATATCTTCAGTCACGAGAGTACAAATCTCTGGTCTAGAAGGTCAAACACCACATCCCCAACACTCTAAATTCTTCCTCCGGCATCCCTCCCCCTTTCCACTGGCTCCTTGGCCCTCATCACTTCAAATCCCCTGAAAAAATGGAAAATGCAGTCATTCAAAAAAATAAGTATCGCTGCAAAGGTCAAAGCTGTAAACTCCAATTCAACAGAATCTAAGAAGGATTACAATTCTGATCCCCCTGTCTGGTGACAAACATCATCTTCAGAAGGGAAAAAAGCTGCGTGCTATCAATCCGCTCTGGTCGAGAGGGCAGGAAGAGTCGTGAACTTAACTAGTCCAGGCCCAGGAGGACTCTGGGAAATCTCCCAAGGCCGTGCTGTGAGCTGCTGGAGCAGCAGCTCTGTTAGAATTCTTTCTTTCTTTATTATTTTTTTTGCTTCAGCCCAGCATAAGCACAAAGTTTAGTAGTAGTTAATGAGCTTCTTTGAAATGACTTCTTTGTGGAAAGAAATTCACGATGGATAGAATGCCATCTCCATTTCTGAAAGGAGATGAAAAAGCACCACTGCATAACAGTGCCTTGTAAAAGATGGAGAGCTGAATGTTAAGCAGAGATTCTGTTGCCCTCAGTGGTATAGGCTGAACTTTCAAAATAACCCAACTAACCATCATGGCTTTCATCATGGGACAGCTTGATTGTTCTTGCATTTTATTTATTTATTTTTGTTAAATACAGGCAATACCTTAGGTAGATCTGAGGATGCCTCTTATCATTATGAGAAAGGGAGAGAACTTTATTAGGAAAGGATTCACGAAAAGAATAATGTCTTGCTACAATTTCATGAAGAATTCTAAAAGTTCGTGTTAACTTTGGGGTGTGGGCAGATTCGAATTATGTAACAGTAGGTTTATGGCTCATGCAAAGGGAGGGTGGGATGTGAAACTCCAACGAAAAATGTGAGGATGATGGATTGAAGAGGGAATTCTTTGTATCCGCTAATTTTCGCAGTCTGAAGTCTGAAGAAAAATTGAGGTGTGTGAGGAATATGTGTCAAAAGTTTTGCAAAAAAAAAAAAAGGTTCTAAGCAGATTGATTTATAATGCTTTGGGTGGATCAGAACTCATTATTCAGATTCTTGTTACTCAAATTGAGATCTTTGGAGGAGTAGCAGTGGTCTTCTACATGAAAGCCTGTTAGAAACCAACCTCTCAACCCTGCTGCACAAAATTAGAATTGTTTTGCTGCATTGTAAAGTTTGGAAAGTACTGATATAGCTTGGTGCTTTGACTTTCAGAGTTATTAAAATTTTAGCCATTTCCTCCCACAACTCATTTACTAAAACCAGCACATAGCAAAATTGCAAAGAGAACCAAGGCCCATACTATCTGACAAATATTTTTTCCTTAAAAGGAGAAAGACAAAGGCTTAGTCTATCTAATGAAGTCTTCCTTTGACCTTCTCCCCTAAGATGTTACCCCATGGATTTGTAGGCCTAGACATAAATAGAAGTTGCATTGTCAAAACACAGAGGCCGTGCCAAGTGGGATCCACTGAATCCATTAACCGTATAAGAGACCATTAGGCTCATTGTGACTGGAAGCCTGGCTAATGTGCCTCGGGAATGTGTATCTTTCCAAATGACAAAATACAATTAAAACTTGAACTATTAAATGAAGTGTCAAGAATATAATTATTCCGCTCATTCTCTCTTTTTAATGTAGGAAGTTGGGCTACATTCAAGGGCAAATTTGAATACCAGCTCTATACAGTATTTCTGGCTTAGGGGTTACTCCAATAAAGGGGTTTCCCCAAGTTACTGTCTCCTATAATATGCATTTTTTCTGCATCCTGAGATTGTTATAAGCATATGGAGAATGTGGTCTGCTTGTGGTGAATGGCTGAGAGCAAAATTTTAGCCACCAATTTGCTTACCAGCTTGGTAAACAAAATTAAAAAAATTTTTTTTTTTATTAATCTAGACTCTTGTCCTCAGATGAAATGCAGTCTGATCAAATAAATCTCTTTGGCCTTGTGAATTTTCTTATTCCTAAAATTTGGTGCTGAATAGAGTTTATGTGTGTTGTATAAAAGCTGGCCCCAGGATAAAGTTAAGGGGTGAAGAGGGAGGGAGGGAGGGAAGGAGAGAGAGAGAGAGAGAGGGAAGAAGAAGAAGAGGAGGAGGAGGAGGAATAGGGAAGGATAAAAGAAAGAGCAGAGGAGGAAACTGAACTGGTCTAAATACTTGAGATAGCTTTTAAAGTCTATCTATCTATCTATCTATCTATCTATCTATCTATCTATCTATCTATCTATCTATATGACTATCTCATCGATCTCACAGTGCTTGGGATTGAACCCACCACTGAATTACATCCCCAGAAACCACTTCCACTTCCCATTTAAATTTTTTTGGGGGTCCTGGGGATTGAACTCAGGGCCTTGTGCTTGCTAGGCAAGTGTTCTACCACTGAGCTAAATCCCCAACACCTAAAAAAAATTTTTTTTTCTCAGACAGGTACTTGCTAAATGCTAAGTTGCTTAGCCTGGGCTTGAACTTGCAATCCTCCTGCCTCAGCCTCCCAGAGTACTGGGATTACAGGCATGTACCACAATGCCCAATGCATTTAAAAAATATTTAGTAAGAGTCTACTCTTGTAGTATGCTGCTAGGCACTGAGAATAATACAATTCAAAGAAAATACGGTTCCCACTCTCATGGAGGTAGTAGTTTAATGAGTGGTGATGGGATCCACATCCTAAATGAATAAAGAGTACAATAAATAAACCTCTTGTGGATTATAAGGCATACGTTTGCTCTTCACTTACTTTGTGTCTTGTGTTCTGCAGAATGCCAGAGGACAGTAAAGTCTCCCGAGAGGCACTCAGGTCTCCTGGAACTTGTGTCACTCACTCCTTTCTCCTTTTGCTCTGTAACATCTTTTTCTCTTTTTATTTTGAGTATCAATTCTTTACTCATTCGATACAAATATGAGGGGATTGTCGATCAAGTTTTCCTGATACTCTCGGGCACAGGCCAAAGCACCATCAATTGGATGTTCTGTCTTTGGAATTTGAATCCTGAGCAAAATACTACAAGGTTCCAAATGCTGAATCATCCCCAGAACGGCAGCATGAAGTCAGTTCTCAGCTGCTGAAACTGGTTTTCCAGAGACTCTCTGCTTTTGGCTTTTTGAAGCCAAGTCCTTCATCTGGGAGTCCCTCTACATCTTTCAAATGAAACCAGTCTCGCCAAAGGTGACAGAGTTAGTTTCTGTTTATTGTAAATGAAGAATTTAGCCAAATAAAGAAATTAGTACCAGAAGTGGAGAAATGGCTTGACGGTATCAACAAAAAGTGTTCAGTAGCCCTGCCTTTATCTTTAGGCAAAGGGTGCCTGAAACCATAAAAAGTATTGAACAAACACTGTGAAGCTGTGATGGTCTATTGGATAACGGGATGTCCGCTAAGTGACTAAAAGTGCAGGTAGCGTATGGAGGGTGGATGGCTCACTTCCTGGGTGGAACTAGAAGGGAGAGTTTGAGACTTCAGCATGGTATCAGAACAGAGCATAATTAACCTATGAATTTCTTATTTCTAGAACTTAAAATTGAATATTTTCTGAGTGCAGTTGACAATGAGAAACCAATATGATGGCACGCAAGGCTGTAGATGACTACAGCACTCCACGAACAGTCACAGCCCACCAAAAGGGCCCTCGTCTAAAGACTTCCTAATGTGTACTGAGAACTGTGCATTTGTAGGCTTAACTCTACAGATACCAGTGTCGAACCTCTACTCTTGGTTTTCTTACTTCCACAGGCAATTTTCACAGGATTTCAGAGGTCAGTGGACTAGAAGGGAGATGAATCTTAATAGGAATTTTCCAGAAAATAAAGGAAAGAATGAGGAGAAGAAAAACATGGAGAAAGAGAAAGAGAGAGTGAACATGTGTCTTAATTTTTACTTTTTGGTTCTGGAACCATTTTGTGATACTTTGTAGGAAAAAGACCCTTTGCGGCATAACACATCCTGCCGTGAGGAGCCTTATTAGAAGGACGAGAAGCACCCCATGCACAGCCTGTCGCTCCTGGTGATGGTTCACCTGTGAGAGGCTTAAAAAACAATCATTTTTAAGACTTTTCAGCCAGTGAATAACATTTCATACTGAGAGATTTCAGTCACCCAAGGGCACCCGTTTTGAGGACTCTATCAGTAGATAGTAAAATTATCAGTGTTTATCAGGGAGTAAAATACTGGCAAGTTCATTCTGTATCTTATTAACTGAAAAGAATTCTATTTTTCCAGCAAAAATATCTGACAAGTAAACCACAAATAATGACATATATCAGTATCTCATTGTACAATGTCTGTTTCTAGACAATATAAATCAGATTTGAGCAGGGAAAACTAGATGCTATGAGGATATTAGTGAGTGTTTTTAAACAATGAACTTGGCTTCGCCAAAGAAGCATAGTTCGATAGTGCAATTAGTGAGGGACACTGTCCAAAGTTAATGTGCTGTTTCGTGTGCACACCCACGGTTGAAAAGACTCATCTCCTTGGCCCGGTATCATCTCATGGTGTGCTTCTTTCTCTTTTGTCTTCTATGGAAATAAAATACAGTTGCTTCAAAGGCCTGATGTTCCTTCTTGTGTGGTTGGATGCTTTACCCGGGAATGTCATGCCTGACATTCAGTATGTGACCACCTGCTTTGTCTCTCTGTCCCTTTGACTTCTTTAGTTACTGAAGTTGCCTGCAAAGGGCCCAACTGTGTGAGGACTGAGCATCAAACTCTAGTGACTAATTTTAGCTCTTCTCAGAAAGGTTAGCTCTGGATACCCTGAGACACTGACAGCTTCTCTTGTTAGACTTATGTGGGAAGTTTTGCCTGGAAGATCAGGAAAGAAATGTCAAGAGTCTTTTTCTATTCTGAGTAGCAGGATACAGGCCTCGTCCTTTGGGGAGGTTTTTGGTGCAGGGCTGGCTTAGGGCTCTCCTCTTTGAGGAAAATGGTTGGCTCTAGGTGCTCTTGTCTGCCCTGGTACCATAAAAGTGGGATTTGTGTAAAGACAAAAAACTGTCCCTGGAAGACATAACCTTGGAGCCCTGCGGGAATGAGACCACAGAAACTGGACACACCTGCATGCAGAATGGACATAAGTTCACAGATGGTGGGACTGTGAAAGACGAGCATTAACGTCCGAACCGTGTGGTGGGGAAAGGGAGTGGCATTAGGAAATGGTGACCTGCAGGACTCTCTGTGCACCTGGAAAAGAGAAGTCATTTGTTTTTGGAAGCTCTTGGGAGGTCCTGGGCGACAGGTGGCAGGCACTTTGTTAGGAAAGCACCTAGCGTTCTGTCTCTATGGCAGGAGGTAACACAGATGATTATTTCCGACAATGAAAGAGATGGAGTTTTACTTGTACTGTTATTTTTGGAGCCTTTTTTTCCAGTGACATTTAATATTTAGAAGTTTTATTTCAACTTACAACTTATGTGTTCTTTCAGGTAGGTAGAAACTTCTTATATCTTTATAAAAATTACACTGCAATTCAGACATATTTTAGGCTTTTTATAATAGTATGTGTGGCCTAATGTGCAATGACTAAGCTGTGACTTACGTGGACACTTTCGCGTTTGGTTCTGCATTTTCACTAGTTTTCCTGGTGACTGAATACTGGCAACAGAAGGAATTCAGCGTTGATTGGAGTGTGGCCTTTGCAAGCACCATGTTCTTACTAATGGTGTATCACTCTTGGCAGAGTCCTTTACTCTTTCTGAACACTTACTGAACATTTAACCTGCATCAAGCCATGTATATACTGCTTGAATGTCAAACAGAAGTGTGATATGGCTTTTCTGAAAGAACGTACAGGCTATTAGGGCGGAGAGTTATATAATGTAGGCCACGACAGCCAGTGGCGTACTCTAGCAGCTCAGATGAGAGACGTGTCTACAGGGGCAATGGCTGAAGAACATTCCAAGGACGTGCTCGGCCCAGATGGGTTGGCACCAGGGATCACAGCTGAGCAGCAAAGCTTTTAGCTCAGGAGGGACCGGGAGGCATCGCTGGGCTCTTGTAGCAGGAAAAGTGCTCAGAGTGAGCAGCAAAGAAAGACAAATTCCTGGAAGTCCCCCAGTGTGCGCCGATCTGTGGAATCACTAACAGCAAGAGACATGGCTAAAGTTTGTTCAATAAACAGTACTTACAGATGTTATTGAAAATAACCACCTGGACTAGAAGAACATAACTGCCGAGTGCAGTCAAGATCTGACATCCAGAGTGGACAGACCCAATGAGCAGCACACCTACTGCACATATTGCCTAAAGTCATAGAGATATTTGGGGATATAAGCATTTTAGTGTCATTGAAAGGTTGGAAACGAAAGAGACGTATGGGAAATAGAAGGTTGCATTCCATGATTAGCAATGTGAAGTTTATGTTGTATTTCATTATTTCCTAGACTGTGATCGGCGTCTATAAAATATTTTATTCATTAGGGTTACATTTAGCTGCAAGAGAAAACCTGCAAACACAGGAGATTAAGTGATAAAGCATTTCAGTTTTCCTGTGGGGAGCTCATGGGTCAATGAGGACTTTAGAGAAAAAAGCTCCTCCAGAAGGCTGGGGATTTGGCTCAGTGATTAGAGTGCTTGCCTTGCAAGCACAAGGCCCTGAGTTCGATCCCCAGCACCCGAAAAGAAAGAAGCTCCTCCATCTTGTTCTTCCCGCCCTCTATTGGGGTGTCTGGTGGCTGTCTTGCTTTGTCATACTTCCAGGAGTACACGTTATTTCAACAGAAAGAGGAAAAGGAAGTAAAAGGGTAAAAAGGAACGTGCTCTCAAGGAGACTTCTATGTACATCTTATTGACTAAAATTGTCACTTGAACATCCCTGACAGCCAGGCAGGCTAGTAAATGAGTATTTTTATTTTTATTCATTCTATATCAGAAAAAAATAGAAAGGGTGGGTTGGCATGGATGAGCCAGTTCACCTACAATACCCAATTCAGTTCTCCATGATGAAATAATCTCAAATCAATTATTTTTGGAAATTCTTGTTACCTCTTAGAGGCCCATCATGCCGAGTTGGATATCAGCATCTCCAAAGTTCATGCGGCAAAGAAACCTGTTTAAATGTATTTAAGCCAAAGTTGTTCTACATTATGTAACACAGGACACTTTTGCATTAAAATGCCTTTTAGAAATGTAACTTGGAGATCACTGATGATATCTAGAAGAGAGCAGACCTGGGATGCATGTGTGAAAGATAACATCACGTGGAACCGAAGACAGAAAAGAATGTTGCCAGGGCAGTTATTGGATGCTGCTTCAACAGTTCAAGTGCGAAGTAATTTAGGCTTGGTAGGGGAGTGGTGATGGGGATGGAGAGGAAGATGAAGATTCAAGTGATCAGTGAATCTTCGTGAAGGAGAAGAAAAAGGAGTTGTGCGTCCTATTGAGTGAAAACTCCCCCAAAGAGCTTATAGAATCAGGAAAGGCTAAAGTTCTAACTTGTCTTACCTGAGTGGTGTCGTGTGCCATGTCATGGTAGAAAGAAGTCAACAGGACAAACCAGTTTTGGAGACAAAGGGAAAGATTTTGTTTTAACTCTATTGAATTCAGGCAGAGTAATCAAATACAGTTGATACCCATATTATTATAGAGAAAGTAGATTTAAACTCTTATCCTAAAAATAGTTTTATTTAAGGATTGGAGGAATATTAGTCTAATCTAGTTTTCCTCTTGGAAGAGGAGAAATACACTTAACCATTTTGTATTTATCTTTTCTTTTTATTGTTTTTAATCTTTAAAAAGTTTTAATTTTTATTAGCATGTTTGCAGTACATAATGATTACATTCTTTGTGAGGAGTTGGTACATGTACATTACACATCTTAATTCTTTTTACGCCCCTTTCCCCTCCCCTCCCTTCCTCTCTCCATCTCTTGGTTACCTTCCCATTTGCAAAAAGATCTATCAGAATTATTCGTATCCTTTCATTTACATCTGCTTAATAGATAAAGAGAATTTGAGGCTGTAATATGTACTATGTGCTGTGTTAGAAGACAAACAAGGGCTTGTAATTTGTGATGAGCTTAAAACATCAGTGAGGTATAAAGGGGACATGAAAGAGGGAAAATGGTCAAGGTGTACTTTGACCTGGGTATTGATAAAAGAGTAGTATTTTAATAGATAAAAGTGGAGGAAAAGGGCACTCAGAGGCTTTATTTTCCCAAATATTTGACTCTCTTACAAAAGTTAGTATTTAATCTTCCTAAAGGTAAATAGTTATCACTATTCATGAGCAGGTTAAACTGCAGGAGGATGGACATATTATCTGTGTTGCTCACTGCATTCCCAAAGAAATTTCGTTATTGAAAGAATTAGTTGAGAAATAGACAAAATGCTTGTCCTTCGTTGCTTTATTTATTTATTTATTTTTTTATCGTACTTTGTCTTGTATCCATGATGCCCTTTTTGGAAGTCTTGCGTAGGTCTCCTTAGTGAAGTTGGCAGACTATGAGAGGTTGAAGAATGTGGAGGTGAATATTTACTACTTTTTGTCGACAGGTTTCCAGGGAAATTTTAGTTTCGATTCTTCCTTTCAGTTTCCATGTGAAGGGTCAGGAGGCCACCACACTGATCTTGTCTGCTGCTGTGTTGTCTGTATTTTGCAGAGTTTGGCCCACAAATAACTGGGATGAGTGAGTCAAGGAGCCAAGAGCAAACAAAATAATAAATTGACAAATGGAAAAGGAGCACTTAAAAATCTTCCTGTGGACAAAATTCAATCCCCCTAATTCCGTTCTTCCTAATGATGTTAGAATGGCCACAGAAAGTGATGCTTTAATTTCTAGAAGTTGGAAGTACTTATCAGAAACCTGCCATAAGCACTATCCTGTGTCACATTTGAAATGTGGGAAGCAGCTGCAAAACTGGAATATCCTGATAATATATGCTAATAAATTTTATTTACTTAGAAGAGGCAAGTTCATTCAAACAATTGGACCAAATGTCTAACTTCTTTTTATTGTTATCTTTTTTTTTTAATTGTGACAGTATAACTCATGGGGTCTTTGTACTACTCAAGAAAGAAACATATATTAAGTTTTATAGTAACCTTATTCTGTCTGGGAAAAATCCAAGAGATGTTATTATTTCTCAATACATATTCAGAGCCTGTAGCTGTCAGGTGTGTGTGTGCATGATTATGTATGCGTGTATGTGTGTGTGTGCACGTGTGTTGAGGACAAGAACATTGATCATGCCTAAGTTACATCTTTGCAACAAATGTCCTGCAAAGAAGGCCAAGAAACTATTCCCAAATTCTTTTCAATGAAGCTAAACTTTTTGTTCAGGATAAAAACATTCCAAATTTTAATGTTAAACAACTTATATTTATTTTACAAAATTTGAGCAATATAGAAAAGCAAAAGGTAGAAAGCTTACATGTAAAAGAAAAGTCAAAAGAATGTGAAAATGTCTATTTCTCTGTATACCTTTGTCTGTGAATAGTCATGTAATGTCAAACTTAAATCTTTGGTGGTAGAGTAAATCATTCCTGAAAGCACAAGAAAGCTATCAACTGCAGAAAACTTCAGACCATCTCTGAAAATATGTGAGTTTGTGTAGAATCTATACTCATGTTTTCAGGAACAAGCCAGACTTTAGTATTCTCTCCAGTTGGATGCATTAAAAATAGAAGTAACTAATGTTTATAGGACATTTGTTATCTATTTCTAAGTGTCTGGGAAACAGTTAACTAGTATCATAATACACATTTTACAGGTGAGAAAATGAAAGTATACAAAGGTTAATTTGTCCACAGTCACATATCTGGGAAACAACATATACGTTTTTCATTTCACTGCTCTATTTTGCATTAAAATATGGTTATAATTAAAATTACATGTAGAAATTGGAGAATGGGCCTTTATGTGTTAGGAAAGAGAGAAATGTAGTTATGTTTTTATATTGACAGAGAGTAGTCTCAAATCGCTAAGAGTAACAGAGAAAGTTGGGAGAAGGGACATAGCCTAGAACACAAGAGTACATTTCTTAGTTTTCTGTTGCTGCTCTAAAGAACTATCCCAAACTAGGCAGAGGCAAAATGATTGCAAGTTTGAGGCCAGCCTGGGCAGCCAAAGGAGACCTTGTCTCAGTACAAAGTGAGAAGTGAAAAGTGTTGGGTATGTAGTTCAGTAGTAAAGTACCCTTGGATGCCATCCCCAGTACCACACACACACACACACACACACACACACACACACACACACACACAGATTAGTGGCTTAAAGCAACACAAAGTTTATCCTTATGGTTCTTGGAGGTTAAGTGCAACGTGGCTCATACCTGCAAGAAGCAAGTTGTTGACAGCTGGGCTCCTTCTAGAAAATAGGGAGAATCTATTTCCTTGCCACTTTCTGATCTAACTTTCATTTGAAAAAGATCACCCTGCCTGGTGGATAGTTACATACCTTTGAGAGTAGAAGAATGAATGGAGGAGGACCATTCAAAAGGCTCCTGCAACAATCTGGTTCAAAAGTAACGTTGCCTTGGGCCACAGGGGTGAGTCCTGAAGGTGGAGAGATGTCAGAGGAAAGATAGGAGTCTCATCGAGGGGTCGAGGAAAACACAGAGGACAGAGAGGGATCAAGGGTATGTTTAAGATGGGCATGGTGGTGCGCACCTGCAGCCCCAACACTCTGGGAGGCTGCGGCAGAGGATCACAGAGTAGAACCCGGGCTGTGCGACTTGGAAACTCAGTGAGACCCAGTCTCAAACAAAATACAAAACAAAACAAAACAAAACAGAAAAGGGCTGGAGGTGGAGCTCAGTACAATGGCCCTGAGTTTGATCCCTAGTTCAAAAAATGTGTTTAACTGTGTTCAGTGATTTCAGTTTGAGCAACTGGGAAAATGTTAGATGTTCTCATTTTCATCACGGAGATGGTGAATATCAAAAAGGAATAGATTACGGGGAGTGGTGAAACTGAGAGAAATTTTGGGTACGTTGGCTTCGCCTATTAGAGATCCCAGTGGAGATGTGAGAAGGTAGTTTTATACTCGAGAGTGGAACTCGAGGATGAGGTTAGGCCTAGAGATGTGCCTCTGGAAGCCATCTGCTTGTGGAAGTTTATCTGCAGGTGCCGGGAGTCAAGATCAGAGTGGGGCTGTGAGTGGCTTGCTGGGTTGTGTCTTAAATGTGGTCATTTAAGATTAGCAGAGCTGGGCGTTCTCCTCTAGCCACACGCACTGTGCATGTGAATGCAGACGTTAAAGGGTGACAAGGATCTGGGTGCTCTGGGTGGAATTCCAGTTCTTCGCTTCCACGCTGTAACCTGGTTTGTCTTCAAAACCAAAGACAAACAAGAATGGAAGGCGAGTAACTGGGCTTAATATTGATAACGAATCATTCATGAAGTAATATTTTTATACTGATTTATCCAGATGACCTAATTCATTTTACCTTGTTCTTTCACCAGTTGTGTGTATTTCACCTGCAGTTCCTATTTTATTGATTTCTACTCTTTCTTCGCCTTCGCTGCTTATTTCCAGGTGCTGTTAGTTAGCATCAGCATCTCTCTTTCAAGATAGCTTTTAGATCCCCCATATGACTCCTTGCTCTGTAGCAGTTTTATTGTTAACACCCACCTCTCATAGAAGGCACCCTCTAGAAACAAGGTGACCAAGGCTTTACGTGCTAAGATTTTGGTATCAGAGTACCAGAAAGAAGTAGATTCTGTCATTCAATTAAAATAATTTGGAGAGGATATTTTTTACAAAGAAATCAGAAGGGTGTATGAGTCACAGAGGAGTATAATAATCAGGGCGACTAGTTATGACTCTGGTAAGACACCCGGGTTGGAACAGTTTAAGACAAAGACAAATGATTATTTTTAGTCCAAGAAGATCTTGCATTCAAAGAACCAGGGAAACGATGATCTGACCTCACTTTCCTCCGACTGCATGCTGCTCAACTCCTGTCAGGATGCCTCACTGCCTGGGCCAGCTGGAAATGAAGGGGAGCTGAACCTCCTCACGTGGTCCATACCCATACTATCCAGAGACAAACCCTCCTAGGCAAGGAGTGGGGCAGGGCGGGAGTGGAGCTTACAGAGCACATTTGTAGGGACTCAAGTAGCTCAGTAAAGATATTGGTACAATGCCTGTTTGGAGGATCCTCTGCTGAACACCTGCTGCCAGTACAAATATGTCCCCTAGAAAGAAACTCTGTCTACTTTCCTATCCACCACTTGGACCACTATCACTGGGTAACACTGACCTTCAGCCCCCCCCCCCCACTTCTCTTTCCTCTGCTCACCTCCATCTCTCTTTGAAATGGATTTCTTTCATTGGACTGATGATGGGACCCCTTTACTGAATGTTGCCATTCAAATAGCTAAGTAAAGAAATAAGTAAACGGTAGGAAACTAGCACATTCAGCTCATCCTGTCTCCTTCTCACCAGATATGCTCTCTATTGGAATGGTTCTGCTTGTGCATATTGCTCTGAGAGTTCCTGGACCAGGTGTGCTACCATCTCTGAGACTATATTCAGGAGTTAGTGTTCCATAGAAGGTAATGAGAAACAAATGAGTCTTAAAAGTATGTTACAAAAACCTATTTAAACACGTTCGCTCCGGGTGCCCTTCTAAAGCTACTTACTTAAGGAGACAGTGTTTTAAAAGGAACATGGTAAGCTAGTGCAGGCTAGCAATAATCTACAAGTTTTTAAATAACTGCAGTGCTATGGTTGTTAACGGTGTCTAAAAGAGAATCATATTTCAGAAATTTCCAACATATGCAATAATTATGGCATTGGAAAACCATTTCCAGCCTTCTCGCTCCAGTAACATAAACTCTAAATAAAATGATGGTTTTCTTTTGAGAGAGACCTTCTGAGTCCCTGTTTTAGTCACTTTCCCATTGCTGGGACACGAAGGAGAGGCTTATTTGTCTCATGATTTCCAGTGGGTTGACTGGCTCCAAGGCAGAAGTGGCATGGTAGAAGGGCGTGATGGAAGAAAGCTGCTCACCCCATGGTGGCCAGGAAGAAGTGAGTGGGGCGAGGGGAGAAAACGAGGAGCTGGGGACAAGAATACATCCTTCCAGGTCACACAGCTGGTAACCCACCCCTCCATTCAGGCTCTGCTTCCTAACAGCACATTCAGTTACTGCATTTATCAATGAATAAATCCAGTGATGAGTACAGCACCCCATGATGCAAGTGCTTTCCACACACACGAGACTTTGGAGGATTTGGATAAGTTGGTGCCAGCCAGCATTAATCCACAGGCTTTTGAAATTGCTGTGATCCATGATTGTTACCTATGTCTCTGACAGAGACGCACATGTAAGAAATTGGCAACATACTCAATAGCTATGTTATTCCGAAAACATCTCCAGCCTTCTTTCTCCAGTACTATGGACTCTAAAATGATGATTCTCCCTTGAGAGAGACCCCTGAAGTCCCCAAACTGACAAAAAACAGGCACTGCTATTTTGGCTCCAAAAAGAAACTAATTAGGGATATTTCTGGGCCTTTTCTAGATGAAGATCAAGTATAAAGAATTTGGTTCTGAGATTAAATTTTATTTTGAGAGTGTCGTCTTGAACAGCCACACAAAGAGGAGAGAGTTAAGGGCTTGGAGGATCATGAAGTGGCGGAAATAACAAATAAGTAGTCTCAGGGGCTGGAGTCGGCACAGTGGTCAGGCGGAAGATGTCTGTGAGCATGGTGCTCGAGAGGGGCCAGATGATCCAAGGGGCCACCTCTTCGACTTCTGGCTTCCGCTGTTTGCCATTTGGGGGGAGCGCGGCCTTGGAAGCAGGTGGGACTGCCATTCTTGATTCTCTTTTCTAATTATATGAAGTGTGGAAAAAGGAGATTGGAAATAGAGACCCAGCTGTGCCCAGTGACAGTTCAAACACAATGAGGACAAAGAACTCCAGACGCAAAAGGGAAGCTGTTTTAATCTCAGGTGTCTGCACTTTTCTTTCATTATATGAAAGAGCCTGCAGCAATAATGGGAGAGAAATAATAAAATGAATGGTTCTCCTGCTTGTAGTTCCTTCTGGTACCAAACCTTGAATCAATCAGTCAAGAATAGAAAGCCTACCAGGCAAAATGAAGAAGATGGAACAGGTAGCTAGCTGTGGAATTTAGAGGGTGTAGGCGAAGTGAATTAGAGTAAGACCTTTTCTTCACACTATAGCATGACAGTGATTTAAAAGGAGATGATACCTCACAGGAGAAACGAACTCTAAGGAGAACACAGTGTTTACCTCAGGATGAGGCAAGTGGTTACCTCTTTCCCTTCCCGTCCCATTTCTTCTCTGTCTCTTTCTCCCTCTCCGTCACACAGTGTTAGAAATAATCTCTGAGTTTGAACAGCTTGTGAACTGCCCACAAAAGTCTTTGGGAAGCTGGAATCTCAGGGCAATAAAAATAATTCACAGACTATTCTCTTCATGTGTCATAGACACAGCTTGAATGACAGAACAAACTTCATACAGTAACGTAGATCTATTTTGTCTAGTTACTTTAGTGGCTAAAATTTTGCTGATTACATCATGTACTATTTTTAGGAAGACTTCATTGTAACCATGGAAACTGCTTTTGCTGAAAACTCTCACACTATTTCCTTCGAAATTAGCCATGGAGGGTAAAACCTTTGCAGGAAACTAATACGGAACAAATGAGTTAGATACAAGGGGAAAAACACAACTTAGTAAGTCATGAAAGCATTTATTTGCATGTGGACACCTGTTCATGTGTTTGGGGGCACGTTATCATCCACAAACTTATATTTGTATGTGAAATAATATGAATTTTTACTTTCTTTTTCACTGGCAACATGAGCGCATCACACTGTAGTTTATTATAATGGTTCAGCACTGCATATAAATTTGAAGGGAAGCCTGTCCCCGAGGAAATGGGAGACACTGTTTCCTAGTAACAAGGAGTGTTGGAAGGTTTCACAAGATGCTCCTTCAGCTCAGTGAAGGGACTTGCTGGGGTGTGAGCGGTAGGTGTGAAGAGAACAAACTCCCTCACAATGCTTGATACGAATGAAGTAGGCCCTCTGAACGCTGCCTGAGGGTGAGTGGTGTTTAGTCAGGGGACTGTCTGGTAGATGTTTAATGAAGTGTGGTTGTTGTAGTCTTTGGTTAGGCAAGTTAGACACTCTAAAAGAATTCACAATCCCAGGAAGTTGTGAATATGGAGCATCATAAGGCTAAAGAGACTTTTTGGATGAGGTCCAGATTATGGGCCTTAAAATAGGTGGATTATTCTGGATTATCTGAATGGATCCAATTTAATCACATGGGTCCTTAAAAGCAAAGAATTTTCTTGGCTGGAGTCCAAGAGATGTGGTGGAAGGAGATGTCAGAGTCATTCTAAATGTGATAAGGACTTGACACACATTTGTTGGCTTGAAAATGGAGGGGTGGCCACTTGGAGTCTGAGAAGGAATTAAATTGTCCTAACAATACAAATGAGCCTGGAACTAGCCTGGAAATCTCCAAAGCTTCCAGATTAGAGCCCAAGCCACATGAGGTCCCAAGCAGAGTTCCCTGCCAAGCTTGCTGGGCTTCTGCCCTAGAAAGTGCCGAGACAGTGAATAGGGGAAAGCTGCTAGGTTTGTGGCGATTTATTACCACAATGGCAGGAAACTAGTACATACTTCAAAATTGCTATGTTAGAAATTCAGCTTAATAATGAATTTTCTGTTCTATTGGTGTAAGTCAGGCAAAAAGAGAGCTTTTTTGGATGTCTTTTATGAATCCATGGTCATTTATCGAAACACCATATACCTTCAGACAAGCAATTATGCTTCTAGCAATATTTCTTAATGATGAAGATTTATGTGAAATTTGATGTTTGTAATATAACATATACCACCACACACATATCATGGTACATCTATTTAATGAAATATTATCCTTCATTAGAACTATGCTGCATAAACATGTTGTTTAACCTGGGAAAATGTTCATGGTATAGAAAATGGAAGGTGGGAGGAGAGTAACTAAAGAATGTATTTCTAACACTAAAAAGGTTGGAAGCGTGTTACAGTGTTGAATAGTGCTTCTCCCTGGGTTATGGGAATATATCAAAAATTTTCAAAATTTTCTCTGATGAAAATAATTGACTTTTGTAATTGAAAAAATCCTAACAAATGTCATTACAATTATGAAAATAAACCAAAGAGCTTGATACTGAGCAGGGTTGCTGAGAGTGGAGAAGTTTGAATCCATTTACCAAACACAAAAAACTTACCACATGGCTGACTTAGAAACAGGACTGTGTGGCTTCAATTTCCTTTTACTTCTTAATTATTTGTCGTAAGTACATGCTTTCATTCATATTAGATAGGATTTGTGCAGTTGTAAATGACAGAAACCTGATTCGAAGCAGCCAAGTCTCAAGTACTGTAAAGTCCAGGAATAGATCTCAGCTTCAGGTAAGGCTGGATCAGTGCTCCGACAATGTCTTTATGGGGCCATATTTCTCTCTGGAAATGTCATCCTCTAGACAAGGGGAAATAGGACTTTAATAAAAAGTCCACCGAGGACTCTGGTTATTCCAGTCATAGGGGTCAGGGAGACAGATGTTCTGGAAGATTATGCCTATGGCAGACTAACCGTTCCTGAGTTAGGAAGAACGGCTTTTCTAGAGGAAATTTGGGTTCTGTTAGCAAAACAGAGATGAGAGCGTATAACAGAAAAAAATCAAGTGCTACCCATTAGATAATCTTTGCAGGACAGAGACAGCTAGATAGCCAGACTCCTCACTGACAGGCACTAAAGGGAGCCTGTAGGCCTGGGCTCTGCTCTTCCAATGCAGTCTCATGGTCCTAAGGGCTGATGGACCCTTCTCATCTCCAGACACTACTTGGCCATTGCCTTTGTTGTATAGCCTCTATTGCAGCCTTTGTACTGCCTCACTTCAGATACTTGAGGAAAATTTCTGAAGTGAGGAACATCATGAAGTGTCACATTAAGAACTATTCATGATTGCAGCAAGGGCTAAAGTTTTTTGGCTCCTTCTTATCCCATGATGTGTTCCTCCCCTTTCTAGCCTGATGTCTGCCTTGTGGTAGGAAGTAAATATTTGCTGAGCAAATGGAGGATTTGGACTTCTGAAATTGGGGTAAACATTTGTCTCCTTTCTTTGTTCAGGTCTTAACTTCACAGGATCTTTTGTCTTCTTCACTAAGCACCTAGAAAATTGAGATCCCTCCTGATTCCTTGAAGCCCCATATTTCATATAGTCATTCACTTTGTGCTCTCCATTCACAATTTACATCAACCCAGGCAATCATTATTATGCATTGTCTAATCTTTCACAAAATGGAGATCTATTTTTCCAAACCTCCTCTGGCTACGTAATCCTTAGCTACCAGATATGGTAGAATTTTGAGGAAAATGTTTTGAATTAGTCAGCTTTCTTGTCACTGGAAAACAATACCCAACACACACAATTTAAAGGAAGAGAGGTTTAATATTAATTATGGTTTCAGGGGTTCAGTCCATGGTAAGATAGTCCCAAAGCAGGAACATCATGGCAGAAGGGCATAGCAGAACACACATACTTAGTGCATGGTAGCCAGAAAGCAGAGCAGGAGAACAGCTACAGAGCAGAGGGGGTGAAGGTCCAGATAAAGACCCCCAGGGCATTCTTCCATGACCTACCCGCATACACCCAGAAGTGTGTGATAATTTCATAGGTAGCTCCCAAGCCATATTTGGGACAATTAATTTGCTGATACAATTAAGCTTAACCCCCAACATATTTTAAAGTTACAGTAAGTTCTTACCAGTCTTTGGGGGTTTAGGCAGAGTCCCTGGGATAGAAAGAGGAGAGGCTGAGGCATCTCTTAGATATCCTGATTTTCTACCTTTGTTTATGTTTCTCTATAAGTGCATTGATATTTCCAAACCAAATACCCTTTGCTAAATTGAGCAATGGGGGCCCTAATATTTAAGATGGCAAATGAACAGGAGGAAATCAGGAGCTGAGGACTTCTGTAATATTCCTATTGGCTATGACCTGCACTGTGAGCAAGCAGGGCTGAATGACCTCTGGTCTCTCCCACTTATAAGTTTTCTATTTCTGATGCTCTGCAAGGATCTTTACATAAAGTCTTTTTGGACTGGCAGCAATTGTCTTGCACTTTCTCAAAAACTCTTGAAAAATACTCTTGAGCATATGAAAAGGCCCAGAAATCAGAGGCACTGTGTACTTTCAGATTATTACCCATTCCTTGAATTCTCTTTAGAGGATACTTGCTAGATAATTACCAGAACAAATCAGCGAGTGACTGGAGGACCCGCAGGCAAAGGCTGTCTCTAGGCAGAACAGCAAAGTAGGCAAAGTTGTCATTTGGTGAATTTGTT
The DNA here is from genome assembly GCA_004026905.1 of Hystrix cristata. Taxonomy (NCBI): domain Eukaryota; kingdom Metazoa; phylum Chordata; class Mammalia; order Rodentia; family Hystricidae; genus Hystrix; species Hystrix cristata. The sequence goes on from PVJO010010091.1 coordinate 48,443, forward strand.
TTGCCCTCCACCCACACCTCCCACTCCCAGTTTTTCCATGCTTTCACGCCACCTCCCCCTTTCTCTGGCTTTTTGGGGGTACCAGTTGTACACCCCACTAAAGCATAAGTGTTTTTACCTTTATCTCCTTCCTAGTAAAAGCAGACTCATGCAATATTCTAGATCCTCAGGCAAACTTCTTGAATGATAGCTCTTTTTGAGTGACAATTAGCTCATCTGGCAAATGTTATGAGTACTATTGAATTAGTATTTCCCATGTCACTTGCAGGTTAGCAGGGTCTCTCAGGAGATAGTATGTTAGCATGCTGAAGCCTGATCAAGTCTGAAGGACATTTTCTTCACACTTCTTTACTTCAAGTTAAGCCTTACACATTATTTTCTTTTATTAAATGATTCTGAAAGTATATGCTATGCTTCTTATACCCTTTTCTTTTCCTCACTCCCTTATAATTTATATTTCTAGTCCGCTACTTGATGGGTAGTGGGCTTTCAAAAATCATAGGCTACCACCTAATCACCAACTTTTTTGAAAGCCCATTTGACCTGTCCACACTGTTAGGTGCTACCTCCTATTCTGTCTCCAGCCTGCTTTGATAAACTGCTGGTTCTTTCTCTGTCTCTCCTTCTGTTATGAATTAATGGTCTCATTAACTGGCTTCTTTTCCTTTGTTTAAAAGTCTAAGACTGGAGCGTCCACAAGAATCACTTGGACTTCTTTCTCCTGCTCTCTAACCTATGCGGCTAATCACAAAATCCTTGGCTCAACATCTGCCAAGCCTCAATCCTGCTGCTGTAGCTTTGATTTAAATCCTTGTTACTTTTCCTTGAATTTTTTCAGTAGTTTCCTGTCTCCAGTTTTTTTTTTTGCCTGAAAAATCTATCCTACACACAACTGAAGTTACCCAGTCTTAATTTTTTTATGATGCTTCAAATGCGTTTATTTCTCCATTCCTAGTCAAAGAGCTTGCTTCACCATAGGTGCCTGTCTCTAAAGTCTTTTTCTTCTGCTATTTCTTATCCTTCTCCTCTCTGCTTTCACCCCTCCAATAAATACAGAGAGAGAGAGAGAGAGAGACAGAGAGAAGGAGAGAGGAAGAGGGGGGAGGGAGGGAGGGAGAGAGAGAGAGAGAGAGAGAGAGAGAGAGACAGAGAGACAGAGAGAGAGACAGAGAGGAAGGTGAAAAAGGTGAAAATCCTTCCTCTATTAATTCCTTTGGGCTGCTGCAACAAATTACCACAAACTGGGTTTCATTAAATGACAGAAATTTATTCTATCACAATTATGAAGGCTGTAAACCCAAAAGAAGCTGTGGGCAGAATCGTACTCTCCCTGAAGGCCCCAGAGGCTTCCCTGCTTCTTCAGCTTTTGGCTGCTCCTTATACTCCATGTCCCAAGGCAACATCATTCCAGGCTCTGCCTCCATCGTCCTGTGGCCTTCTTCCTTGTGTCTCTGTGTCTTCTCCTTTCTATCTAAAGATGCTTGTCACTGGGTTGGGGTCCACACTAAGCCCAAGGTGATCTTGTGATCCTTGACTATAGCTGTAAAGACCTTATTTCCTGGGGTTATTTCCAGAAGTATCGGAATTTAAGACTTGGATGTATCTTTGGGGGTGGGCACTGTTCAGTCCACCTGCTTCTGAATCTGTCCCTTTACCATGGTGACACTTACCCCTGCAGGGCTTCCCTGTGCTGCTGACCTCTTTAAGTTCGTCCCAGCTTGGGAACCCAGCCTGAATCCCAACTTCTCGGAGATTTTCAAGAGTCCAGAATCACTCTGGTTTGGTCAGACTCTCAAGGGACTTTGTACTGCTGCAGTAACATTTACCTTAATGTGACACAAGACAGAAGTACTTATGAGCCTCTTTTCCTTCTCCATGAGACTTTTGCTTTTTGTGGGCACAGCCACCTTTGTAGCCCCTTCCAGGAACTCCCAGGTTGGAGCTATTTATTCATTAGCTGAATCAAATGGACTATAAAGGCAAAGCTCTACTGAGAAGTAGTTCATTCCTGGAGTGCACAGTAGGAATCTCTACAGCCCCTCTTTTACTCTATCCAGATAGGAGATTTGGGGAGAAAAGTGCAATTTAAACAAAGTAAAGTGGTTAAGCAATCCCCATTAAATTTTGAAGCCACACCTTACCCAGGACCAGTCTTTTTTGTTTGTTTTTATTAAAACAAAACCAAACAGTCTTATAATTCATAGAATGCCAGGCACTAGTGGACCTCAGTAGTCTTCCGGTCCAGTCTTCAGGATGAGTGTGGCCCCAAGCCATCTAGCTCACTGGAGGCAGAGCCAGGAACAGAGAGCCCACATCTCCTCATTCAAAACCTAAAAACTATTTCTAGTATTTTTTATGTTGAGATATAGCCAGTTCATTCTCCTGTAAATCCTTCCACACTCTAATTAATAGTAAGGGCGACAACATTTACTCTGTTTTAAAGAAGCTTTGGATTTCTGCATGCTTTTGGCATGAATAGCCTAAATTGGAAAATAAACAAGGACAAATAACACTGAGATGTATTTCTAATATTTTTAAAACATAAAATGGTCTGTTTGTTTTTCATCTAATCTTTTCACATTCTTTGTAATAAGCACAAGTCAGTAGATCATGCGTTCACTGGGTCTTGTGGTCATTAGTGTGACTCAGAAAGGTTGTACTCTAATTGCTTATACCCCACATCAAGCACTTTGTCGACCAAGGTGTGACCATTTTCCTTAGCGACAAAGTGAATCTGTAGGTCAAAAGCCCTCACCACAATTTTTTTGTAATTCTTAGATGTGTTGTTACCAACATGGGAATCATTAGAACCTATTCTTTTAAAATTACACATACTCATTATAATCATTTTCAGAATGAAAAGTCAGGACCAAAAGATTTGTGCTTGATTTGTAAAATTACATATTTGGAAATCTCTCAGTGATACAAAATTAAATCCAATTTAGCTATGCATTTAGCAAATCAAGGCCTTTCATGAAAAAGAAAAGAACTGGGTTATTCAAGAAAATCAAGGACTGCAGTTTGCTCTATCAGCATTATTAAATCCATGTGTAAATACTATGTACATATTCAATGATATCCTAAAACGAGGCATAAGTCAGAATTAAGTCAGATCATGGAGTAATTGATGAGAAATATGAACATAATGTGAAGAGTAATTAGTCTCTTATGGTCTTTTGCAATCTCATGGTATTAAATGTTGCTAATAATAACAACAATATAATAACTGATATTGCTGAACTCAAACTATATGCCTGATTTACCCTATTGCATTAGTAGAATCTACTCTCTTAAGAGTTTTATTTCTGTTCACTTATTTAATGCTCAAAATAAACCTATGACACAGGTACTAATAATAAAGTAGGTAGTAATATTATCCCAATTTACCACTTTATAGATGAGGAAACTAAGGCACAGAGAAATTAAGTAATATACCTAAAGAGATACAAGGAAGACTGGACTGTGGAATTTAGGCTGCTTTTCAAGGCTTTCTTGTAACATTTATGTCATTATCAAAACTAACTTGCATATCATAATATATTTGGCTAAGGATACTTTAGTGACATTTAATGCAGACTTACAGGGCTGGCTAAAATAGTTCTGAAATTGTGTGTGTGTATGTGTGTGTGTGTGTGTGTGTGTGTGTGTGTGTGTGTGTGTATGTGTGTTTCATGTTCCAGCTAGGTGTTATTGGAAAATGCACACGAGGAGGAAATGCTTGTCTTTTCATCTACAATTTATTTCCAACCCTCTAGAAGGACTGGGCCTATTGATAGCCAAATGTAGAAACGCAGCATGGAAACTTCAGGCAGCTACTCAAACTGCCGGGCCGCTGGCAGCCTGTGGATGGACCGTATCGATGGCCGAATGCTCTACGGTGCCATCAGGTCCTCTGGCACTCAACAGGCGTGGTTAGGCAGCGGGGCCTGGCTTCTCCACTGTCCTTGCTGCTCCTCTCATCTCCCTGAATCCTTTCTACTTCCACACGCGTCCCGGGCAGGCCAATCATGGAGGAGCAAAACAAAGAGAAGCTAAGCGAGTTCTTCTTCCAGTGTGAAATGGTGGGTGCTTTGGGACTGTCTGCTTCCAGAAATCTTCCATCATCCGCCTCTGCTCTGCTCGCACCTAGGGTTCAGGGAAGAAGATCTAGGACATTGTTAAGTTTATGTATTTCTTTCTTAGCGAGGATAAGCGTTGGTTACATAAAAGAGCCAGATTTTGATAACTAAATCACTGAAGTTTAGTCATCATTTGGAGCAAAGTCATCATTTAGAGTCGTGTGGGTTTGGATGGTGAAGCAAATCCATGTGTGAGGCCAGGCAGGTCTCTGTCAGTCCTTCAGAAATCATTTCCTTTTGTCCTTTCAGAGTGTGGACAGGGGAAAGGAGAACTGATGTGTTTTCTAGATGGTTGTGTGTCATGTGGTTTATGCTCACCTTTTCCTTTATTTTTAGATGTTAACCTTCCTTCTGTCTTTTCTCCTTCTCTCCCTCTCTCTCTCCCTCCTTCCCTTCCTCCCTTTGCCCCTTCCTTCTTTCCTCTTCTTTCCTCCCTCCCTCCTTCCTTCCTTCCTTCCTTCCTTCTTTCCTCTTCTTTCCTCCCTCCTTCCTTCCTTCCTTCCTTCCTTCCTTCCTTCCTTCCTTCCTTCCTTCCTTCCTTCCTTCTTTCCTCTTTCTTCCATCCTTCTTTCCTCCCTCCTTCCTTCCTCTTTTTTCCTCCCTCCTTCCTTCCTTCCTTCCTTCCTCCTTCTTTCTCCTTCCTCCTTTCTTTCTTCCTTCCTTCTCTTGTGGTACTGGCAATTGAACTCAGTTTCTACACACTGAGCTACATCTCCAGCTCCTTTTTATTTTCTATTTTGGGATAAGGTCTTGTTAAGTTACCCAGGCTGCATTTCTTTTATTTTTATAACAACTCTCCAAGGCAGACATTCTCATCTCATGTTACAGATGTGGAACTAGAGGTTAGAGAGAGAGGTTCAGAGTTGAAGTGACAGAATTGAGATTTGACTCTCAACTGAGGCAACTCCAAAGTTAGTGTTCTCACTATAATGTCATTCCCATGGGGGTTGTGTGCAGTTTAACTGAATGCAAAGTCTTTAACAGAAGAGGATTAACCTTTTAAGAGAAAGGTATCAACCTGGTGTTACTTTTGAGAAATCCTCATCCTAAAATATTGGCCCAGAAGTAATGATTTGATCTTCTCCTGCGAATAATCTACCCTGGTGGTCCCACACAATAACTAGTCTTGACGTACAGAAAGGGGAAAGAGGCCCCTCTGGGAGATATGAGATTGGTGCATTTCACACAAGCTGTTGCTCTTACAGGGAGAGATAACCTTCTAATTAAGGACATCTTTACCCAGGCACTTGATTGCAATTGATGACAAAAATATAAACAGGGCTCTTGTTGATGAATTTATTAGTGGATGCTTCCTGTTGGTTCACACTGGCCCAAGTTCAGTCACTGATCTTATTCTCTGAGTGCACTTTTGAATGACACAGTAGAGGTTTTCCAGGCACACATTTGTACACTGGAGCATTTCCCTGACTGGAAATGGCTGTAGACTTGAGAGATGGCTGCCCCTTCCCTTCTCTTCTCATACTCTCTCCAGTGGAGAACTCATTCAAGTTCTGTTGCCTCATTATTCACTCTGCACAAATAATTTTCAAGTCATTATCATTTGTGCTCTCTTTCTACCAATAGCCCATTGTGTGTTAGTCAGCTTTGCATGGCTGTGACAAAATACCTTAGAATAACAACTTAAATAATAAAGGTTTTATTTTGGTGCACAGTTTCAGCCCATGGTTGGCTGGCTCCATTGCTTTAGGCCCATGATGAGGCAAAAACATCAAGGTGGAAAGATGTGATAAAGAAAAGAAAAGCTGCTCACCTCCGCATGAGGAAGGGTGGTGGAGGAGGGGGGAGGGAGAGGGAGGGCGAGAGAGGGAAACAGAGACTATGATAGCAAGCTTCCTTCTTTTGCTTTTGTTCAATTCTGGCTTCCAGCCTATTAGATGGTGCTACCCACAATCAGGGCAGGTTTGTGCTCCTCAATTTGCTGTCACATACGCCAGTCATCTCTAGAAACAGCCTCACAGACATGCCCAGGAGTGCGCTTTCCTAACTTCTAGGCATTTTAAAATCTGATGAAGTTGACAATCCAGATAGTTATCACACTGTTGCCTACCTGATACTTCCGAATGGACAGTTCACAATCTTATTTATTTGTTTGTTTGTTTGTTTGTTTGTTTATTTATGGGTGCCAGGGATTGAAAGCAGGGCCTTGCACTTGCTAGGGAAGCACTCTACCACTTGAGCTAAACCCTCAAGCCCTTCACAATCATTTTAATACCAGAATTTCTGTAGTCAAATCTCAAAGTGAGCTCTGAGTCCCAAAACCTCCATCTGCTGGTAACTCAGTAATGCCAGGTGTCCTTGTTTTGGTGTCCTTTCTGACCTATCTCTCCTCTTTATCCCTTTGAAAATCTGTCCATCAGTTCTTTTCCTAAGAGAAATTTCTAGGACCCTTATCCTGATTTTCCTGGACAGCCCTCTAGCCCTGCAGTGACTTGCTTGGCTTTAGAGACTGCTCTTCCCCTGCACCTGAAGATGAAGTTCTGCCTCCAAGTTCTGGAATTCATACTGTTTCTAGACGAGGGAAAACGAAAGAATATTGGCCTAATTGTTTTCCTCACCCTCAGGAATAAGCACGATAATTTTAATCATGCATTTAAAATTTTTAAATTAATTTTTCATTAGCTAAGTAATATGTGAATATTCTCCTTGTAAGAATTAACACATTACTGTTAGAGCTAAAGTCTCTGTTGATTCTCTCTACCTGCTATCAGCAAATGAGTTACCTTATACCCCTCCAAACATTTTCCTAAACACGAACATATATGCATACATTTATAGAAAATGCACACTTTAAATTTTTCTTCTTAATTAAATATCACAAATAGCAATATCGGTGTATTTATTCTGTAATGTGCTTTTAAAACTTACTTTCCATGTACTCAACAAATATTTATTGGATGCTCCTAGGAGCCAGGCACCATTCAAAACTACTGAGAATACACTGGAAAGCCAACAGCAAAAAAATAAAAATTCTGCATTCTTGGAGTTTACAAGGACAATCTATTCCTGTGGCACAAATAGATACCTCTTCTGCTTGTCAGTGATCACAAAGTGTTCCGCAGTGTGGGTATGCTGGAATTTATTTCTCCATTCTGATATTGATGGTTATTGCCAGCATTTCGCTATGACAAATAGCACTACTTTGAGATGCCTGAGCACGTGTGCGTGTTTCTCTAGGATGAGTGCCGAGACCTGGGACTGTTGAACCAAGTGCCCTCCAAGGTCCAACAAGCAGAAGACAGGTGCTGGCTGTTTCCCAGGAGAAGCTCTGCTGCGGCTGGTTCTCCTGAAGGGAACTCGGCTGTTCTCATTGCAGGAGGAGCTCAGGACCTTGCTGTCATCGAGGATGGCTGCTGTTGCTTCAGGGGAGCTCTGGTCTTCATCTCTGCTGCGAGCATCGTATCCTGATTCCAGTAAAGATTTCTTCAGCCATCATCTGCAGACATGGACGTACATGGGACAGTGCTGCGGGCTCCCAGCCCTCGATTGGATTTTGTGGGTCTCCAGTGCCTAGATAGACATTTAGCACTCTACCTGCATTTGGCTTATGGGTGAATGTTGTAACTTGCAAATGTCCTGTGTTAAATCTGCTCTCTTGCAAACCACTGACTCTAGAAAGGTAACTAATACACAGCACTTCCAACAAGAATCTCTGTGTACAGGAACTCTCACTTTTGCACATACGTGCCAGTGCTTGGTTATCCAAATTTGAAGCATTTTACCCATCTTGAATGTGAAACATGGTATCTTGCTAATATTTAAAGTAAATAAAATTTTACAAAATGCTAATCTACATAGTGAAGTGGGTGAAAGGTGCAGAATGAGTTTAATCCCTGCAACCCATTACAGTTATTAATGAGTATTACTTCACCTTCTTCAGTGCTTGCTGAATATGCAACAACCTGAGACACTTCCTTGTCCACATGTCTTGCTCCTTTTCTTGGTTCCCTCGAGAACGAAGCCGGAGGAGGAACATCTTCTGGACTCTGCTGAGCAGACAGGAGACATGGGGGAATTCAGGGAGGGATGGTAAAGAGTTGCAGGAAGCAGAGAAGTAGGGAAGTGGGCAAAGCTAGATTACACACAAACACACACATACACACACACACACATGCACACACACACACACACACACACACACACACACACAAAGACCAAGAATGTTGATCTGCATCGGTCATTGGTGGCTACGAGAACATCAAAGGATAGGTGTGATATCCAAGAGACATTTCAGTTCTTTCCCACCACAAAACATCTGCTGAGAGGGCTAGACAAGAGTCCCTGGACTCTGCTGCTGACCAAAGTGGTTTTGATGGTGGTCACCAGCTTAGAACTTTGTTTCCCTATTCACATAGCCATCACCTCTCAGAGTGAAACAGCTACTATAAATACTTCCATCAGTTCGAAGCACCTGGTGGCCTAGGGAGCCCTCTCACTGTAGATATCCAAGGTCTGAGGAATTCTCTTCTATTTTTTTCTTGAGCTGAAAATATGTACTTAGATTTTTGGCTTCAAGCACTACAATAAATGGTTTGGATCATGATAGAGATAATTGGGGGTTTAGAGCAGACCCCAGGACTTTTGACATGCCAGATCTGTGTAGATCTGGCTAAGCACTTATTTTTATAAATTTACCATCTCAAACATTAATGGGGACAGATATAAAGAACAAAGCAGATAAAATACTGATATCGAGTGACTACATTAAACGATCAAAGTAGTTGATTTTGATCCAGTTAACAACACAAGAACTGGAAGTACCCAGAATGAAGGAACCAGTGATCCGTGGACAAGATGAAACTTTGAGGCGTAACTGGGAGTGGGAGCAAGGAAGGGTGCGAAGATTATTAAAAATACCACAGTGGAGTGTGCCTTTCGAGGAATGAGCTCCTCTTTGGATGGTCCCACAACCAAGTTTAAAGGGCCATTGTACCTCACCTGGCTGCAGATGCTGGAGCTCTGTGGACCTTCCCCTGTGTAGCTATCCCAGCCAGTCTGGAAGTCTGAGCTGGTCCTTAGTGATATGGACTCTGTCCTTATTAATGACTATATGAGCTCCCAAAGCTGGACCTTGGGTTGTTTCAGACCCTAGCTTTTCCACCAAAGGCTGTGCCTTATTCTTAACGGGTGCACTGTAGAGAAAGATGTTTGGATTTTGACCTGTGTAAAATGGGAATAACAATAGTAATTCTTACTTCGTGGATCACTGCGGGAGTGAAGTCATGTAGGAGAAATGCTTCCTGCCTGGTACTTCCGGCAGCCACTTTGGGTCACTCGTTGCATCCTTTCTGCCTCATCCCATCAACTTCTCTGTCTTTCCCTCTCTTCGAATGGCTCTTGCACATGGGACCTTCACATGCTGAGGACTGATTTCCAAATGTGTCTTTCCTGGGAGAAAAGCCCATTGACAATCTTGCTACAGGCGATACAACAGTAAGAAACCGGCTTGTCTTTCCATGTATCCAGAAGTTAGATTGACCCTGGAGGATGCTCTTGACCTGGTACCTGGCGCAGCATGGGCCTTCAACAGAGCCAGCTCAGAACAGTTCTGCAAAAGTTGGTGTTGCTGAGGCGCAGGTCGCACGTCTCTCTCACAGCACTGCCCATTTAATCATCTGTCCCGTCGCCTTCCTAGGGAACTCCGTGACAAAATGGGGGAGGGTTGTTTGGTCATCTTAGGAAGACCATTAAGAAGAAAGAGGACAGCTTAGGAGTAAGTCGTAGTGTGCATTGGCACATTGGAAAACACTTCCCACTGCAGAGACCTGGATCGCCATTGGTATAAAAAGAACTTCCAGAACTCTGAGGGGTTAAGGTTCCTATCCAAGTGCTTTTCCTGCTCAAAATTCTTCGGGTTCCTCATTCTCAAGCCCATTCCTTTTCCTTCTTTCTTTTTTTCTCCAAAGAAACAGGCTAATAATATCTGTAAAATTATTGGACATTTGTTGTTTTAATTCATTTTCAGGAATTATTGACCCAGTGGAACTTAATGACACTTCAGAGTTGAGGTTCTTTGTGTAAATCCTTCATTTTTTGCAGATTAACAGCCGGATGGGATCTGGGAGGGCTCCAAGGTCCAAATGCTAAAATCTATACCAGATTTTCAGTAGAAAGAATTACTGTTCCTGCATTCCAGTCTTTTCTGTTTCCTTTTTTTTAAAAAGCTAGAACAATAGTAATGACAATAACAAAATTAAATTGGTGACCCTTTCCTTTCTTAAAGTTTTTGTTTTTAAGCTAGGAAACTCTGATTAACTGGCTGAAAATCAGGGAAACAAACTCAAAATTTTCTCTCTAATGTTCTTTGTCCATGGCCTATAAAATTTGATTTCTAACAACATCAGACTGAGTAAGTGTATGTAGAGCAGCCATACTCATAGCCACTGGAACCAGAGTTTATTTTAACTGAATCATGGACGTAGAGAACCATGCACTCCGAGGTTATGTATAAAGTCATTCCTTTATTGCCAGACTCTGAGTTAAATTTTAATTTTAATTTGCATATTTTAATAAAGCTATGCACAATTCCCACCTACAAAAGGCAGCACACCATGCAGCAGTTTTTGCCCTTAGCCAGGTTTGATGAAAGCAGAAGAAACACCAGGCAAGAGAGTCCCGGGAGGTGGAAACACAGAGTCCTACTGTGGGTGCATCCCAGTGGTCCTTAAAATGCACCTGAGCACACGGTCTGAGCGCTGCCCTGAGTGCACAGCTTGGGTTGCAACAGTGATTACCCAATCAGGGCATCTGCCCATTTCTAATCTGTCAATGCGGAAGAGACAGTTCCAGCATCCTACGTAATATGTACTAGCTGAATGGATCTCAATTTATCAGGGAAACTATAAATTGCAGAACGCCAGGCTGCAAGTAATGTAATAAACCCTGTGATCTCTGTACCATACATTTTAGGCTGTTATTTAAGGTCTCCAAGGAGATCGGCGCCATAAAATCCATTTCTCAGGAATTCTGCCAGCTATAGAGGCACGCTGCTCACACTAATATATTACAACTTGTTTATCACAGTCCAGAAGTAGCAGCAGCGTTACCAAGGGAGGGGAAATGAGGCGTGGACCCTCTCGACAGGCAGCCAGGTTGTTGTTTCCTGTGTATACATACAGCAGCCTGCTTTGCTCTTGCTGGTCCTCAGTCTACCCTGCACCTTCTCCCCAGATGCACCTCACTAGCTCTGAGACGGCTGAATAGGGCTTCTGTTAATCTGGACACCTACCTCGTACCCCTTTCAGGGCAGAGATAGGAAAGACTGCAAAATTTGTGAGAATAGTACGAATTTGAGGGCCACGTAGATCTAGAAATAAATTCCACAGAATATTTATGTGGCCTTTGGTGGACCATGAAACTGCTTTGAGCCTTAGTTCCCTTAACTGTATTTTAGTTTGAATTTTAAGGAACAAAAATGTCTCTTTTGTGGATTAAATGAGATAACAGATGTACAAAGCTTATTACAGTGTCTGATGTAGAGCAGAGACTCAAAAAGTATTAGTTCCTCTCACCTAATTAGTCGATGTAATGAACACAACATGAGATATACTGCATTGCTGCTTTTGCGAAAGAGCTAACTATATTGGAAACAAAATCTTGCCATGTTAATTCCAGCCATTGGCTTCCTGGAGATCTTTAATGCAATTTGTAGGGATCGTGAAAAAGACTGCCCCTGTTCCAGTTATCCAGGACTGCCATAATAAAGCACCTTGCACGTGGGGTCTTGTGCAACAGAGGTTTATTTTCTCGCGATTCTGGAGGGCCTAAGTCGAAGATCAAGATGTGGCCAGTGTAGCTTTGCTTTTACTGAGGCATTTCTCCTCGGCTGGCTGAAGACTGTTTTTGCTCTTGCGACTTCCCCCAGTTTGTGTCAGCGCCCTCACGTCCTCTCGTGTTGTAGTCACGAGCTTCCGTACAGTCCTGTAGGTTGGAGGCTCAGTTCTCAGCGCGGAGCTGATGGAAGGTTGTGGAACATTTAGCAGGTAGGGTCTCCTGGGAGGTATCAGGCCAGTGAGGGCTGTGCCCTCCAATAATTATAGCGGGGCCCTTGCTCTTTCTTTTTCACTTCTCAGCCACCATCAGGTGAGGGACTTTTCTCCACCACACACTCCTCCTCCTAACAGGCTGTCTTGCCATAGGCTCCAAAGCAACGGGGCTAATTGACTGTAGACTGGAACCTCCCAAAAGTGAGCTGAACTAAACATTTTCTCTTTGCAAGCAAGTTATCTCTGATACTTGTTACAGTAACAGAGAACTAACTAACATATCTTCCAGTTCTATTGAATTAGGACTCATCGCAGTGACCTCATTTTAACTTAATTACCTCTTTAAAAACACCATCTCCTAGTACAGTTACATTCTAAGGTATTGGGTTTAGCACTGCAACAAATGAATTTTGGTTAGAAAACACAATGAATTCTGGGGATAGTACTTCAGACAGAACACCCCCGACCCTGGCACTTCACTTTTAGCAAAACAAGGTGGGGGAGGATGTGATCCCACTTGAGGAAACATTACTTGCTTACTACTATCTATTTAAAACATGAAGTGAATTTGGAAACTTGCTCACTGTATTGTTTAACACATGAAACAATTCTGGCGGATATAGAAAATGCAGAAAAATGTTATTGTCTGAGAATGCTCTCTGCCTAATTGGCTGTTTGGTGAAGAATTGAAGAAAAAAAAGTCAAACCTTTCCAGTAATGGATTAGTAATCTGATGACTGTGAAATACTTTTGGTTGCTGAGAAGTCATTTCCCAGCTTAATAGAGCTGGTAGCGATCTAGTTCATGGTCATGGTTGGTTTGTCCTGTGATGGATACTGGCTGGGTGACAGAGTGGGACAGCCGTGCTGTGGAGAGGCTTTGCACATGGGTAGAGGGTCTTGCTGCTCAGCTCTGGGGACTCAGGCTTGAGAGCCCAGGGAGCTTCTTATCTCTGTGTGACCAATGCAGCAAGCCAAGTCACAGGGAGCCTGTCAGCTATACGTGGGGACTAGTTCTGGGGAGGTATATTAGTTTCTGATTGCCTCTGTAATGAAGCACCACACACTTAGTGGCTTAAAACAATGCAAATGTAGTAACTTAGATTTCTAGAGGTCAGAAGAGTCCAATCTATCTCATGAGGCTAAACTCAAACTGTCAGCAGCCTTGGTTCCTTTTGGAGGCTCTAGGGAACAATCTTGCCTTTTCCAGCTTGTCTAGACCTCCTGCATGCCTTGACTAGTGGCTCCTTCCTCATCTTCAAAGCCAGCATCACAGCATCACCCATTCTCTTGCTGATACTCTGATCTTGGCTTCTATCATCACAGTTCTTCTCTCATCCTGAGCCTTTTGCTTCCTACTTTTACTTGTAAAGACTCTTGTAATGACATTGGCTCTGCCCTGACAGTCTAAGACAATCTCTTCTCAAAATGCTTTACTTAAAACATCTACAGAGTCCCTCTGTGAGGGGTGAGATGCTTACAGGTTCTGCAGACTGGATGTGGACATATTTGGAGGGATCATTATCCTGCCTCCACAGAGAAGAGGGCTGGCTGGTGGGCTCCAGGTTAGGAAGTGGGAGGCTATCAGCAGCTCCAAATTAAAACAAACAAACAAACAACCCCCCCAAAAAAACAAAAACAAAAACAAACAAGCCTGTTTGTGAGTGTGTCTGTGTGGGCTGCACAAAGATAAGGTTCATGAGACCCAGAAATTGTCTTATATTTATTCTTTCACTCATTCACTTCCATAAAAGTGTTTCCTTCCTTAGAAGGCATCTCTGCTTCTATTAGGTGATAGCCTGAGCTTTGGGCCTGAAAGGACAGAAAAAGAAGGTGAGTGCTGTGTATTTTCAAAGCTCTTAGGCACTGACTTTTCTCATCCTCACAAATTCTATGCCCCACCACCTTTTTCTCTCCTGGCTGACATTTATTGAGTACTTACCATGAGGAGATAAGAGTGCTTCATCGCTTTATTGGTTATTTATCTCATGATCTTTGCTGTGTTTGTGAGCATGAGGCCTCCTGCCACAACAAATAAACCACAAAAATTTCAGTGTTTTGGTCCCGTAGAGGCTTATGTATTTCTTGTGCACCTGACCTTGTGATACTCCAGCCCTGATCCTAAGGCAGCTTCCCTCAGTAGCTCTGCTGCCCAAACGCTGTCCGTGGTGCTGCCGCACCGGTCCCTGGGGCCCCAGAGACCCCGCTCCTCAGCCGGCTCGCTGGGAAGAAGCGAACAGAAAAGGTTCACTTGCTCCTTAAAGTCCCATGCAGAAGCAATCCCACGTGTCATTTCTGATCACATTCTGTTGCTCAAAACATGGCCAAACCTGATCACTAGGGAGAACGCAGTGCCTGGCTGGGCTCTTTCCTCACATTGACAGCTCACAACATGCGACTTTGGGGAAGTGTGAGTTTTTGGTTAACAGCTGCCATCTTGTTCATTCCCTGAGAAACTCTATTTGGTAAGATCACTATCTATTTATTGATGAATGAATCAAGAACCCTAATATTCTAATAATATGATCTGATTACTATGTGACATAATCAGAGTTCCTGCACAGGCCTGTTGGAAATCTCTCTGATTTGCATCATCTTGGTAACCAGTGCCTTATGCCAACACCCTGCCTGGTACAATGCTTATCAACCTCCTTTTCACCTGATGGTCCTCAACCAGCTCCCCAAACCGCAGGGTATCCAATCTGCCCACCCTATTCCGGAAAACAGTGCAGGAGCACCTACTTGCCATTCTCCTTTCCAGTCTTCTTTCCTACTCTTGTCAGATTCCCAGGCCTCTGTGCTTTCCCCAGCTCCCAAGACCCAAATATCTTCTAATTGCTCGTTGCCCTCTGTCAGCAGCATGGATACGTGATGCTCTGCATCCTCCACCTGTTCCAAAGATGTTCCAAGACACCTAGCCCCAAACACCAGGATCCTTAATTCCTCTCTGGCCATTTATGCCAGTCTGACCTCTATCCTGTGCCTATTTTGTGCCAGGAACTGTGCAGTCTGCTGAAGATGCTTGTGTTGCCAATTTCAGGAGCACAGGCCCCAGCTCTTATCCTCTTCTGTTTCCACTGTTCAGTATTCCAGCTCATAACTTACTCTGTTATAGAATAAGGTCCAAAGTCTATAGTATAACATACAAAACTTTCCATGATCTCCCCCACCCCTTGATCTTTCCACTTTTAGATTCCATTTCTCCCTTTCCTGTTTTTTATTCCAACTGAATTGCTTATGAATCCCTACACATCTTCCTTATTCACCACTCTTCTGCACAGGTGTCTCATGCATACCTGGTTCTTTCTCACCTTAAACTGTTTTGTCCAGCATATTTTCTAGCATGAATTAGTTCATTCATACTTCAAAATTACGTAGAAAATAAATGGCTTGTTCTCAGCCTGGAATACTTCTTCTGCTCTCCAGCATATCTAAATCCCAGATATAATGCTTTTTACCTTTGTCATGGAAACACGTTTACTGTACACCATATTTATTTGGTGTATGCATTTTATTGCTCCTGTTAGATGGTGCTGAAGGCTGTACATGATTTACTTTATTTACTGCACACCAAATCATCCTTTACCTGCTTAGCAGCTGTGTATGGTGCTCGGTACACAGGATAAAAATGTGTGTGTGTGTTGAGCATGGTAGTGCGTGCCTATAATCCCAGCACTCTGGGAAGCTGAGGCAGGAGGTCTACAAGTTTGAATACAGCCTGGTCAACTTAGTGAGACCCTGTCTCATGTTTAAATACCGCATAGTTTCTCTGGTGTGAGAAACTGAAAGTGTAAATAAAGACTAAAATGTATTATATTGGGAAAGGAAAGAAAATGTACAAATGGGAAAGGGAACAAGGGAGGGGGGATGGAACAGAGGACAAGAAAAATAAGAAATGGAAGAAAAAAAGGAAACAAAGCTTTAGTAGGAGGCGGTGAGGGGAGGGGAGGGGAATGGGAAAAAAAGAAGCAACAAGATATGTCATGTACAGGTACAAATCCCCTATGATGAATGTTATCACTATGCACATCTAAAATGTACTATTAAAATGAAATGAAATTTAAAAAGATAAAAAAGAATTATCAAAAAAAATAAACAAGGGCTAGAGATGTAGCTCTGGAGGAAGGTCTTGAAAATCCTGTGTGTGTGTGTGTGTGTGTGTGTGTGTAATGGTTAGACCCTGCTAGAATGTTTTGAGGATTATGGAGCTTCACTAAGGCACCTCACACAGTTGATGTCTCTTAGTGCACATGGTAGTAGGATCTCTTCTGGGACCATGTTACTCTGGGATGCTAATGGATGGTAACTACTTAGCCATTTTCAGAGGGGTGTTTAATAAGGAACCTAAACGAATGAGTTCTGACTTTCAGAAGGTTTCCCAGAGCAAGAAGGAGAGGTGTTTGGCGTCAGAGTCCGCTGATCATCTGGCATCTGCAGTGGGATCCTCAGCACATGGGCAAGCTGTCTGGCTGCTCCGAAGAAAGCAGGCCTGTTGGAATTAACACTGCCGAGTGAGGTGCCACAGAACCCAGTGAGACGCCCAGGCTCTGAAGTGGAGGTGGCTGGTCCATCCATTCAGAATAGAGTTGGAGAGAACGTTGGTTGAATGAATAAACAAAGGTCTCAGAGCTGAGGTGTAACTGCAAGCTCTAGTGTGAGGTGCTTGGCAATGGCTGTCTCTCTGGATGCTTCTCTATGAAAAGTTGGGGCAGGGAATGTGAATCTTCACTCTTGCTCTGTTCGGTGAGGAGACAGCTCTCTAATGGTGCCTTCTGATAACCAAGTGTTTCCATCCCCTTCCTTCAGTGCCAGCCCTGGGAGCACAGACACAGGTTGAGGGTTGTGTCTTTGTTAGAGACATTAGCCACCAAGGGGGCTGCTTAGGGTTTCACATGGTTTGCTGACAAGCAGGAGGCCAGCAGAGTCACCAGGCTCCACATGATTTAATTAGAGACAGGATTTCGAGCTTTGTTTGTGTCCCCAGGATTTGGCATGATGGTGCAGCTGGGACTGTGGTTTCTTGGCTTCCTCTGTTTAGGTAATTGGTACAGCAGGGAGGACTTTATTGGACCAACGGTAAGTTTTCTCCACTGAAGGTTTGTTTCCAATCCCCAAAATACACTTCACTTATTTCAAATGAGTCACCAGATACAATTCAGCCAAGGAATGTATGCCTTAGAAACACTCTCTTGCTTAAGTTCTGTAAGACTTGGGAAAGGCAAGATTTGTAAGCCAAGATACCCCCCTCTTACACTGGAAAGAAAAAACAAACTCCTTTTTGCCAGCCTTCTCTGTAGTGTATCTTTGCACATTTGAGAGTGTTGTTAATTTGAGCAAGAAGCTTGACATGAGAATCTATCACCTTACCAAGCCCTTCACACTTGGGTTTCCCTTTCTATTTTCTCATATAACTCATTTTTATGTGACTCAACATCCCATATCCTGATGACCCAGTTTTGCTC
>PVJO010010092.1:0-66135 GCA_004026905.1 Hystrix cristata
AAAAAAAGGAAAACTAATTAAAGAAATGAGAGGTTTAATTGGGAGGAATGGCAACAGTCTTCATTACTAACACTGCTGCAATCTCCTTCTTTCCTACAAAAATTTCTAAATCAAATCATATTGTGTTTAAAAAAGGATACCGACAAAGCAGAGTTTAAGAAAAAAAATGCCAGTGAACAGAAAACAATAAGCATTTCCTAAAATATAAAACACTTTTCAATTTAAAGAATTAAATACAACACAGCTATTATTAATCTAGGTCTAGATCTTTAATATGATAAAAGATATCAATCAAAATAAGCAGATATTATATATTCTATTAAATATTGAAATGAATGGCATTTGCAATAAAGCTGATATACTGGATGCTCAAGTGGCAGCAGCAACATCACCAATAATATGTTGTAAGGCTTTATTATGGGCCCGAATACGAGATTTATTTGGCACGCATTGTTTTATCCTGTGGTAGTGAATATTATCCCACATTTTTTGTTAGTGGCAATGTTGTATAATAAAATTTAAATGATTAGCTCTATATCACAAAATAAATAGCTGCAAAAACCTGGCTTGGACCCAGATAATTAAAACACAGATAGTCATTAGGAATTAAAACATCAAAGAAATCCAAAGTAAAAAAGGTATTGCTATCTATGGAAAATAGGGACAGTTTTATCCTATTTTTGTTAAATTTATGTGCATATGTGTATATATGTCTGCATGTTCATGTGTATATATCCTACGATCTTGCATACACCAGAGACAAATATTGAACATGAGAAAATCCACCGGAAATTATTAGAACTTTCTGTGTTAATCAGCTTTTTGTCACTATGACAAAAAAAACTCAGAGAAGGCTTACCTCGTGGCCAACCGAAAGCAGAGACAGAGAGAGATGAGAGACAAAATGTACCCTTCAGAGGCATGCTCCAGTCATCTGCTCCTTCCAACCAGGCTACCTCCTCAAGTTTCCATCACCTCCCAATAGTGCCACGAACTGGGAACCAAGCCTTCAACATGTGAACTTGTGAGGGACTATCTAGACCCAAACTATAACACTTAAAAGTTGGGAGATGAGTATAGTTTATTACTTTGTGTTTTGTTGTAGTTTATTATGCAAGACTAGCTGACTCATTGTTATGGTTTAGATCTAAAATGTCCCCCCCAAAGTCTCATGTGTTTGGAAAACGGTTGAATTATGGGGGTGCTATACTCATCGGTGGATTAATCCATGGCCGAATGCGCTGTTGGGAGGTGGGGCCCAGTCAGAAGAGGAGGGTTATGTGGGGGTGTTAGCCGGAAGAAGGTATTCTTGTCTCTCTGCCAGGGATTGAGCAGCTTTCTTCCTCACCATCCACTATGCTGCTTCTGTCTTGAAGCCAGCCCACTGTGGACTTAATGCCCTCTAACTGTGAACCAAATTAAGTTTCACCTTTAAGTTGCAGATGTTGAGTATTCTGTCTTGGGGACAGAAAAGTAGCCAATACACTAATATCGGTTCTTAGTGTTTGGAGGTGAGGGATGCTAAATAAGGAAGAAGTGCGTCCTCTGTGCATCCGCGGTGTTTACTGAGAAATATTGATTGACTGTGGTCTATGACAGAATGGTAAGAAGGAGTCTAGGGCTTTCCTGATTGTTAATAGTTCACTGTTAACTCTGTACAATGTATATATTTTAGTATTCATATGAGTTTTGCTGAGGAATGAGCAATGGAGAGTTTTTAAACCAAAGGGCACTTAAACAACTCAAGTATTTGAAACTCGGTCTACAAAGAGAAAAAAATCACTCGCTCTTTTCTGGGACATCCACCTCCATTCCTGAGTCACTGGGCAGCAGTGATTTGGGCTTAAGAAGACTCATAGGTCTAGTGTTGTACAAATGCCCTGTAATAAAGAAACAGACACAGGTTTGATCGGGGCAAAGTGCCCAGCAGCTAAATGTTCCTGTGGGGTACTCTGCAGCTGTCAGGAAAGTTAATGACCCGGAGAGTAGTGTGCAGTTTACCCAACAGAGTGTCAGTGCTAGAACCAGATTTGAAATTACAAAACTGATTTTCCTTTTTGCTTATTGTGGATCTTTGGGTTGAATATTTTAAAAAGCCTTTCAAAGAAAGTATTAACTAAGACCTCATGAGTATTTTTAATAATAAGGTAATAAAAAGAATATGCGATTCTCCGAATCGAAAAAGGAGGAAGCAATGTGCACATTATTATCATTGCCTTTTAAGGGGCCTCACCTCACAGGCTGCTTCTGCCCCATCGAGGGGAATTTTGTTTCTCCGCTCTGCAGGTTAGGAAATTTTATGGCTCACAGATTGATTTGGTTTCCTCAAATGCACTCTTATCACATTCACACAAAAGCAATTTACACCAGAGGAGTGAATGGATGAAAGTACAACGAAGACATAACTACCAAGCCACAGGGATCAATCACATCAAAGGTCTAGTAAGGAAATATACATGGGAAACATGAGACAAAGACTTCGCAGGGTTAATATACAGTATGGCCACTACAGCAAAAACTTACTAGGGCCAGCTAGGGTTTTGGTGCTCAGTCCACACCCACCTAACCAACGCTCACACAGTGCAAGGAGGTGGACTGTTATTGCTCCTAAAATGGTGAAGTTAAGACACAGTCGTGTTAAATACCTTGTCCCAAGTCAGAGAGTTATTAAGCAGTAGAGCTAAGGTTTGAACTACTGAGAGTCCAGAATCTACACTTTTAGCCATTCTTGAATAAGAGTTATTTTAGTCCAAGAGAGATTTAGTCAGGTTAGGCCCAATCTGTGTAACTTCCTTACTTTTGATTAAGTCTTTATCTCCAACAAAGACGACCGAAGCTGCATCTCTTCTGTGAGTGGTTGTTCCCGGTGACGGCCGTTACCGGGGGTGTTTTCCTTTTGTGTCAGTCATCATTAGTACTCATTAATTATGTTCAACATGTTTTGAGCTTCTGCAAATAACTGCATCTATTGATAAGATCATCTGCTTTTCCCAGTGGGAGTTGCTGCCACTGAGAAAATCTGGACAGCCCGAGATCACCAGAGGTATGAAATTAGGGACTGTCCACTTTTAGAGAGAACATTTTTTAGTACTGTTTGGAGTTCAAAATGCAGATCCACAGTTTCCAAAAAGTCATATTTGATATTTGTCGATCAGAGAGAGAGAGAGAGAGAGAGAGAGAGAGAGAAGCTGTTTAATGCTTTAACATATTTCCTATTGACAATAGGTAAAAAGAACCACATTATATTTTATGTTGAATATGCTCCAGGCAATTTTCTTGTATTCTTTCTTTTAATCCTTATGAGACTGATTATGCACATTTTAGTTTATTAAAACTTTGAGACTCCATATGTTAAGGTTATATAGCTAGTAAAAGGTGTATCCTGGTGTTACCGTTACTCTTCAAGAGGTATAATGCCCACCGCCTAAAACAGTTTATCTGGACTCTTGCAATCCTCATAAGTCAATCTAACGGGGCCGGAGGGTTAAACTCCCCAGACATCAGCATAGGACAAGCCAAAGATTTACTCGCAAGATATTTGTTATAGTTGCATTTGAAGGAAGAGGAGGACATACGTAACGATGAGCGCATTCGCTCACCTCAGTGTACAGTACTAAGTCTATATACGGCAAGCCATTTTGTAAACACTGTCAGAGTGAAAGGAATTGTATGTGGACGTCTGTGGCAGGGAGCTCACAAATTTGATCTCAGGTTGGGCAACTTAGTGATTTAGTGAGATCCGGTCTCAAAATAAAAAAAAATATATAAAAAAGGGCTTGTGATGTAGCTTGATGCAAATGTCCTGGGCTCAATCCCCAGGACCTAAAAAAAAAAAAAAAAATCATGTTTTACTTCCCACACCCACCCCAAATTAGTCTTTCGAAACATAGAGACTGGTTCAAAATAGTTGTAAATTTTCGTCACAAAGAGTCAAGAATGATTGCATAGTATTTAGTGTTTTTCCTGTTTTAATTTGACTATACAGTTGCTTGTTTATTCTCTAAGTTAATAATTTAGGCCAGTGCTTTCTATCTTGTTATTAGCTTTAAGTTTAAGTTGGAAATTTTTCTTAAGCTTTGTCCAGGTAGTCACTTCTCCCTCCTTTTCTGACTACATTTGGGACATTTTCAACCCATTGGAAGACTGAGACTGAACCCAGATACTAAAACAATCCTGAAAGTGGGAAAAGAGGACAGAACAGTTCAACAAAGAGGATTTCATTGTCAGATTCTCATGGCAACTAATTACCTAAAATATTGTGACCCTGACACCAAGGCTAGGAAACTCTTGTATTTTCAAGACTTATTCAAACTTGCATTCTAGTTCTCAATGACTGGATTCTGGTATAAATGTGTTTGCATATGTCTTAATTATGTTGTATGCAACTAGATGTCAATATCAGAAGCTTAATTCCACACGACTATGGATCTTATCTTTCCAATTCCCCAGGCAGGTGCCCAGGGCCCTGTTATCTGCTGATATACTGCTCATTCACAACCATTTGTGGCTGACTTGTCTCCCTAATTCTACCTATTCTGAAATTTTCCATTGCTCTGCTGTGTCTACCTGTCAAGTCATCCCTTTCTTTGTATTGAATTCTTCAAGATAATTAAGCTCCAATCCAAAAATGTGGCAAAAATAATAAAGCTTAGTGCAGAAAGCCATAGTGGGATTCAATAATAACAGCAGTATCTTGAAGTATTGCTCTAATAGGAGTCTGTTTTGTTTGTCTCAAACTCCCTATTTCTAGATCACAAAAAGACAACAACATAAAATAAACTGAAAACTCCATTAAAGAAACACAGCACCTGGGGGAAAACATGGCCTTAAAAGAACAGAAAAAAGACCACTGAAGTCCATCTTGCTGACCTCTTTTAGATTATTAGTGGTGTGCTTTACTTGAGGACTGTCTTGAGGAAACTAAAGAAACATTCACTTCACACAGGTGCCATTGAGAATTTGGTGATTCAAACTCAGTCATAAACCCGAACAGCATTATCAAATGAGAACATAAATATAAAATGAGATATTATCCAACCGGGAAAGTGAAGAAAGAATCTTGAAAATAATTGACGCAAACAGAAAGAAAAATTATATTGCCTCAAGAAGTATATTTTGTTTTGACACAAATAAAACTCGATCAAAATAAAAATATAGCATAAATTGCTAAAAGGAGTAAAATGTATTGGTGTTGTAAAACAGTGAGTTAAAGACACGTTCACTTGGTTAAGAAAACAGATCCACTTGAGCTTTCACAAGAAGGTCTTTGCCAACTCAGAACTATATTAAATGAAGAGAAGTAGTGGGAAAAAAGAGGGAAGGTGCTACTAGATGATAAAAGGTTAGAAATTATCTATAACAAGTCCTTTTTTTATTTTATTTAATTATGTACATTCTTCTAAGATTTTTTTTTTCTTAGTGAATATTATTTCTGGCTAGGTGGAAACCTAAGCTTCCCTGGAGATTAAATTGAAATGCCATAAATGAAAATCATGTTTTTGTGAATAATGCACATCTCCTTTTATGATATTCATGCCCAAATTCATCATGACATGAAAAAAAAAAATGACTGGCTTCTATGCACTTCATAATAGGCTACATTTGCAAGTCACATTTACACTGTCTCATTCTTAGAAGAATCCTATTTGGTAGGGGGAAGGAATTTGATGGGGATTGAACTCATGGCCGTGTGCTTGCTAGGCAAGCACTCTACCATTTGAGCTAAATCCCCAACCTCTCATTCTTATAAGAATGGCATTCTTTTTTTTTTTTTTCTTAAAAAAGTATCTAGCAGCGATGTTACTAGTACCTTAACTTCAGAGATTTAGGGAAAATGGACAGAAAGGTTAAGTGACAGAAAATAAACAATTCTGGATAATCAGGGAATGAAATCTCAATTTTTGGGTTTCTAGCCTGGTTTCTGAAAGCTATTTTTATTTCTGAAAAAAAAAATAGGGAAACATAATTCAAATAGATATCAATATAGAAAATGTTCCTGTACTGAGAACCAGGACTTTCAGTCTAATCTCAGCATTAATTAGAGGCATAAACTTGGCCAAGGTACTGTGTTGTCCCTCTCTAGGAATTTTAATCTGCTTAATACTTGGGCAACCTCTAAACACCCCACGTTCGAAATAGGCTCCTTGCTTTCCATTCCCAAAGAACCGTCAACTTCATGTCTCATCTGCTAATGATAGCTGTCTGAATAGCCTTTTAATTTGCCAATGCTTTCCTTTTACATATTACCCCAATTACATTCTCTTCTCCTAAATGTAACGTCATATGTGAGCCTTCTAATACAGCTTTTATTGTGTCCTTTCTCTGTTAAGCAAAGCATTTAATAACGTCTCATTTCCCAAGTGTTGAAATACATGGTTCTTACCTTGCATTTCAAAAACTCTGCCCAACAGTTCTTATATCTTGCCATTCCTACACATGAGTGCTAAATTTCAGCTACTTCTCTTCATTGCTGGCCTCTTGAGCACACAGTGCAGCTATTAAAATTCTTGACGAGTCACCCATTATCCTTGCCTTCAATCAACTTTGCCTTTTTTGTTTGTCTTCCCAGATCTTCTCTATCCTTCAGGCCCTACTGAAAGTTTCTCATCACAACTGCCTATCACAAGAATGTTTTGCTGAGGTCTTACAACAATGTGCATATATTGCATTCAAAGAGTTAATCGCGGTTTACCTTGTAGTGGATCACCATTTTATTGTTATTCCAGACTCTTCCATTGGATGAAAGATTTGCTTTTCAAAACCTTTCAGAATTATTTTGTGAACTAAGCTTCCAGGGTAAGTAGAGAATTACTCTTTCTGGTCTTAATTTTTTCTGTTTTTAACTGTTGTAGAAAGACATATTTCTAAAATAGATAATATATGGTCATGACTTTTGAAAAAACTACTAATAATAATATTTTTACTTAATATAACCACTATTGATACAATTTTATTATATTACAGGATGGCTCTAATAGTGTTGTATTTAGATTAATATTAGTTTACCTAAAATCACAGCGCTTGCTGAAAAATATTTATCTACTCTAAAATTTCATTTGTTGTTTCTACTAGTTTTTTATTCATTTGCCTTCTTATAGTAGTTTCTCTTATCACTGATAATTTGCTATAAAAAATTATTATCAGGCAAGTATTTATTAAAAGTTTGCTTAAATAAGCTCAGAATGATATTCAGTGTACAAAGTCCTTGAGATTTTCTTTTACCATTTGGAATTTATCATTTGCTTTCCCTTAAAAGAGTTTTCTAGGGGCTGGTGATTTAGGTTAAGTGATAGAGTGCTTGCCTAACAAATGCAAGGGCCTGAGTTTGAGCCCCGGCACACCCCTCTCAAAAAACAGTTTTATACGCACCTCCAAATTTTTGGCTAACTTGACGACAGATATTGATGTAGGAAAGTCAAATTTCAAAGGGGTTTACATTATTATATCTTACCTTTATATCTTACCTTTCAAACTGTACCATAGATAGAATTGTACATCTCTATAGTTTTTTTTAACTCTTTAAGGAATTTAGTACAATGAGTTATACTTTTATGAGATACACAGGAATTGAGCTCCACAATTATCTGATTTGAATAAAGATCATTATGTCATTTATCGTTGGCTTTTTAACAGATTACATACAGAAAATATTTCTTAGGACAACTTAGTCAACTGGAGAAAGAAGAGTATAAGTGATATGAATAACTTTTTAGTGCTTTTCTCTATTTATTATGTACTCTTTTCACTTATTTTACTAGTAAGGACTTAATTTTTTTATGAGTTATATAAATTTAGATCTCCAATAGGTTCCAGTTCTACATCTAAAGAAATGTGTCTCTCCAATCACAAAACAGTTACTGTTGATCATTAGGATTTATTTAATTCAGTGTTTCATGGCAGTCTCTAGTTTCTATACAGTTTTATCCCCCACTCCCTATCCGCCTCTACATCAGATTCTTTTGTTTCTAGCAAGTATCTACATTTTTCCATTTTTATGGCATTTATCATGATGAATGAATTGTACTTGTTATATGCGAGAGGAACACATTCTTACCTGTGACTTTCTTGGCCTCTTAAACTCCTCTGTCATTATGAGAAATCTTGTCTATTATTTCCTGAGCCGGGGTGTGCATGGAGAGAAATGGAATGTATCCATGATCTTTGGACTGAACCACTTTGGAGGAGACTGGGACTTGTGGGAGGTAATGAAATGAGTAGACACTGAAGATGACAGAGCAGAAAAAGTCAATAGGCAGTGCAAGCAAGGTTGGAGAAGAGCTTGGAGTAAAAGATGACTGTAAACAAAAGTGACGAAATAAGCAGCACTTACGAATATTTCCTGTTTTATGAACACAATCTCCATTTACTTTCTGAATATATTTGGTACAAATTTGAAATCTGACTTTTAAAAATTATATGCAAATATTTTACACATAGCAGTTTATATATGCTAATAAAAATGTGTACAACATTCAGGTGAAAATAGAACCTCACATTGCCAGGGTTGGAGTAGGGGAAAATACATTTTTCTTATTGTATAGAAAGTAGTCAGGAAGAAGAATGGATTACAATTATATCTAAGGAAAAATATGACTTGCTAAATGAAGTATGCTGTAATGAAAAAGGATAGTGATAATCATTACAAAACAAAAACTAGACATATGTAAGTTATATATGTAGCAATGTGCATTGATAATTTAAATAAACATTAAATCAGTAACTTTGTGTCCAGCACCAGTGCTATGCTATGCTGGGAGATGAGTTCTAAACAGCCATGTGTACCCACCTATATATGATTGCTATTCATCGATAGAGCCTTCATGGCCTCGCTCTTGGCCTGACCCCTTTCCTATTTTGTGATTTTTCTCAACATGTGTCCCAAATTCCTTGAATGTCCTGTGAAGATTGTAACCAGTATATAAATATATTTCAGAAGAAATTTTGTAAATTTGAAACACCAAAATACTGAACTGTGCATTGTATAGACAAAAACTATAACAATTAAAAATATCAAGAGAAGTTGAAGAGGGGGAGAATGGGGAAAAAAAGCAGCAAAATACATCACGTACAGGTACAAAAAATGGACACACTGAAAACAGGCAGGTTTCAGAGATAGAGCGTAAGTTGCAAACAGGATTACAGAAGAGAGATTTATGCAAAAGAATCTCATTCCACTCTCATGACTGATAAGCAGTGAGGAAAAACTGAACCAACAGATAAGCGGTGTGGTTTTGAATTACCCAGATAAGTCACAGCAGCAGAATAAAAGGGATGGACATTGTCAAATAGCCGGTTTCAGCTGAATGATGTTACATTTGCAGAGGTTTAGTCATTTGCAGAGGTAATAGTCTCAAATGCAATATTTGGAGCCATTTTCAAAGAGAGTGATAGCTGTGTAAAAAGAAAATGCAAACCACTTAAAATAAATTTAAATATATAGAACAAAATGTGTCTGTACAATCAACTACCTCCCAGCAACAGTGCATACTTCTAAGTTTAAAATACTGGTTTCTAAGAAAGCAGTTTCAAAGGGAGAGGTTAATATTTACTGTCGTGTATGGAAAACAAAAACAAGCTTGATAGTGGCCCTCCACTCACCGCGCATGAGATCACTCCATGAAGTTCACATGCAGCTTTCTCTTCTCTAAGGTGAAGAACTTCCTCAGACCACATGTACGATGTACATGTAACAGGCTGACTTCTGGGAACAGACTGTGTGTCCTCAGCCTAGGGGACAGATGTTCCACTGTAACAAAAGAGCTCAAAATAATTTTTAAGAAAACCTGTAAGTTTTTGAAAATGAGGAACAAAAACCTGGAAGATAGTTGTCTTCTCACGGAGATGTTTGGTGGTGTGGATCATATGTGTGGGTGCCCTGCTATCTTAAATGCGATGTGGATGGGTAGAAGTGACTCACCATAGTTTTCTTTCTCACAAGCAGAGAAATGGAAAGGAATGACACCATCCTTTTTTTTTTTTTTTTTGGTCTGGTTGAGCTCATCTTTGCTAACTATGCTCTGGAGAAAGTGTCCATAAAACCCAATATACAGAGAAAATGCATACAGACATTTCTCATCTATCTTGTGCATGGTAGTGGGCTTAGCTAGGAAATTTATTAGGGGTCTTCTCTTTCTTAAATTTTAAAATGCTAGATGCTTTCTTTATCTTTTGATGTCAACTGAGCCGACATTTATGGAAATTATATACATAAATTGAATGAAAAGAATCATTTTGGAAGCATGACAACAGAATGCTAATTCAAGAACATCAGAAACTTTCTCCTGGGCTGGTCAAAATCACAGCTACATGTTAGAGCCAAGCGGGTCCTGCAATGAGAAGACGCCACCAAAATCATGACGTAGTCACAAGGAAAGAACTCTTCTCAGCCTTGGCTAGAAGAAGTTTTCTCACTGTCAGTTTTCAGACAGATATTTCATATGGGTTTCTCTCCAAAGCATTTTGACTCTTCTTTATTTCTGATTTTCTCCCTCCCTTCAACTCCCCCACAATTTTTATCAAAGGACGGGGGAGAGGGAGAATGAATTAGTGAAAGAAAGAGAGAAAGAGAGAAAGAGAGAAAGAGAGAAAGAAAGAAAGAAAGAAAGAAAGAAAGAAAGAAAGAAAGAAAGAAAGAAAGAAAGAAAGAGAAAGAAAAGAAGGAAGGAAGGACAGAGAGAGAGACTATAGGAAAACTAACTCACTTTAGAAGAAATGTTTGTTACAGAAATGAAGGCACTCTTTGTATGAGTCGAGAATGGTCTTGGCAAAACACCGAAGATTACAGTGAAGGCCATTCTGGTAGAAGTCAAGAGAAACAGAGAAAATCTCTTTATAATCTGTTATGCTTGGAACTATTCTGTTTTCTTGTTGTTGTTGTTTGGAGACAGGGTCTCATTATGTAGTTCAGAGTATGGGTAGTACATCGCCAAAGTAATGTTAATGTAACTCTCCCAGAGACAGATATATTTTATATGTTATAGATATATGTTAGATCTATATATTTGTATATCTCTAGTTATACTATTATCGCTTAACTATAACAGAAGGCAAAGAAGAGAGAAAGGTTGAATTATATTTATATAAACAAAATCCCTAGTCAAATCAAGAAGAGCCTGTTATAAAACATTTGAAACACTGTTTTTCCTGAATATTTGTCAAGATTAGATTATTTTCTCTACCAAAATTATTCTTGAATTAAGAGCTCTACAATAGGGGTCATAGTATCAGAGAACAGGGTTCAAAATTTGAATTTGCATATAAGTGTCTCGATGAATATCTGAGTCTCTTATAAAAATACTTTAACTTCTTCAGCATCCTCTTTTGCGTATGTAAAAGTCAATACAACAATAGTTCAAATATCTTAAGGAGGTTGAGATGATTTAGTGAGTAAATGAATTTTGAACAGATAAAGAGAAGTGCTTGAGGCTGAATCCCTATAGTGTGGCCTTCCCAAACACAAACTGGCCCCATCAAAGGCTTTTATAATCCAGTGCGAGGGCAGCCATCCTAGTCTGCTGCAAGATTTGGCTTCCATGAGTTTTTGTCAAAAAGCACAGCTTCAGCCGAGCTGATAAGTGCGCTCTTTGCCTTGGTGTGGCAAGCACCAACTCCATTGACTCACGTTTGATAAAGCCTCCATAGATGTCTAGCCTTGTTATCATCAGGGTTACTTTTAGCATTTCATTATATACACACCCAAATTATATTAGTCATTACTAATATTATTGTTGTTATTTGTAATATAATTTGTAATTTATCCTTGTAATGGCTATAATTTGAGAACGATAAAAGCAGTAGTGCCACCCCTACTATGGACTTATGGTGAGTAATTTAAACCTTGTGACACTGTTTCTTCACTTCATACAATAATAATGGTTATGCCATTTCTAGAAATTTAAAGAAAAGAAATACTGTATCAAGCTTCTTTTTTAAAAAAGAGGCAGGAAGTATTTTATGAAGCCAGCCTTGAGTAAGAAGATGCATTGGAAAGGGTGACATGAGACAGATATAAGACAACATCTTTGCTGGACTACACCTACTATCACCGCAGCCTCGTCTCCTGATCAAAGTGTATTATCCTTCCGAATCCTATTTATGTCTCGCTGTCCCCTTGACTCCTTGAAACCCACCACATCTCTGGTTGCTG
This sequence comes from Hystrix cristata, assembly GCA_004026905.1. Classification (NCBI taxonomy): domain Eukaryota; kingdom Metazoa; phylum Chordata; class Mammalia; order Rodentia; family Hystricidae; genus Hystrix; species Hystrix cristata. The sequence continues at coordinate 12,146 of PVJO010010092.1, forward strand.
ATCTGGGTGTGCATTAGGCTCTTCGTCTCCTGCTTTTCCCTCACTGCACGCTAACCATGCGGCAAGGCACACTCTTGTGTTATTGATAGTTAAATGTTTTCTGTACTTTTATTCTGAAGTTCCATCCTTAGAGTCACTACCTAGATTCCACACTTTTGCAAAGATTTTGTTTGAGTCAATATTTTGATGAAACTAGATTAGGTCCGGTGAAACCCTTGGATTGAATTGGCCTAGTTTAACAGGTAGTAAACTAACTGATCTTGTGCACAGACACTGAATGAAGAAAAAAGAAACATTTTTGCATTGTTTAGATGTAATATATTTTGTTGAGAAAAATATAAACTTTTAGTCCTTGATAAATAAATATTTAAGCAGTCCTAATAATACCCTAATGACCATGGATTGTGTAAGTACACTTATATAAACACTGTAATGCTAGAGATAAGTTAGCAGACAAGCAAAACAGAGTTTAAAAAGGCAATTCGTCTTAGCAAGACAAAAACTAGTCGGGAGCAGACCTGGGATATCAAAAGCTAAGATTTTGAGTTTAGGATTTTCTATCAATATGTTAAGTTGCTTCATCTCACAAACACACATGTATATACACACAATACTTTATATAGACGATACAAGATGCATAATACATAGCAGGTATAACAGTGTTTTTCTCTATTTATTACCATTTATTTTTACTGTCATAATCATCATTATTATTACTATCATTGTTTGTGGTTCCAGAGATTGAACCCAGGGTCTTCACATTGAGCTACATCTCCAACACTTTTTATTTTATTTTATTTTATTTTATTTTATTTTATTTTATTTTATTTCTTTTGAGATAGGGTCTCACTAAATTGCCTGGGCTGGGCTCAAACTTGCAATCCTTTTGCTTCAGCCTTTCAGAGTATTGCACTTACTGGTATACTCCATCATACCCGATTCCAATTTATTTTTATAGGAATAAGGATATATACATTTATGTTAGAAATAGTAATAAAACAAAACATGCAATTATCTTAGTCATACAAAAAGTAATCATTTGAATTAATTTTTCTGTATTTACTAATTCCTAAAAATTTTATTAGGGTGGAAGGTGTGCCTCACCTGTGTGAAGATCTGGGTTTGATCTTCAGTTCTGCAGAGAAAAACAAAAAAAAAGAAAAATTCATATCTATACAACTATATATACTTTATGATTATTTGTCAAATTTAGCATAGGTAGAATCAATATCTAAGTATATTTCTGAACATATATCTGTTACCCAAATGGTATTTGTATTAAGAAACACATGTAATTGTGCTATTTATAATATATCAAATATTTTACATTAATATTGACTTTTTTTTATTTCAACTGTCATTCTTAAATGAACGTTCTGGTATTCCCATTTAAGAGATGAAGTAAAATGCATAATTTCTATCTTTCAAAAAGTCAGAAATATAGAGATCATAAAGGGAAAATACAATGTACAAATACTTTCCCAAATAGAATGGAAAATTAAAAGTATTTGAATTTAAGAATCTCTAGTACATACTCTCATAAAAGTATAAACTTTAAGCATTTAAAGACTCATATTCTTCTAAATGTTGCAGATCTTCTTGATTCACAAAACACATCATCATTCATCAACAAAATGGATGTGTTTTTAAACTGAGCCATGAAAGGGAAGTTTCTTATCTCTTCTCATCATAATTTCACACTTCCTATTTAAGACTTTCAGAAAATAAAAGATTCTATTATGAGGTTTCTAACTAGTCAATATTAGAAATACTTCAACGTTTTAGCCAGTCTATAATTTTATGTTTCTATTTCCATTTTCTATTTTCTTAAATCTTAAAGAATATTCTAGATATGCTATAATGAACAAAGATGCACCACCTGACAATGGTCACTAAGATTTTCATTCCTAGAATGAGAAATGACTAGAACGAACACCATTTTTTGTTTCATTTTATACTTTAGCAGGTGTGTTACATTTTATACAAATGCAGAGAATTACTGTTTTACTTAGTTGATAGTTGAATCAAAATCAACTAGATGGTAGGCCTGAAATCACACTCACGAGAGTCAGGCTGATGAACTGGCTTGCTTTCTTTCTCCTTCAGAATGTGTGTCATTTGGACAAAATACTATTCAAAGCTATGTCATAAATAGTCAAAATTAGTCAACTGAAGATAAGTCTTATCTGGACTTCATTAGTCAACATAATATGATATGTAATATTATGTGTAGATTACGTAAGATCAAGCAAAATACTTTGTTAACCATGTTTTTTTTTTTTTTCTTTCTTGGTTTGGCAGAAGACCTTTATAAGTATTTTACCCACTCTGAATAAAAATATATTCTTAATAGAACTTTCCCTTCTTTATTTTCTATTTAATAGCAAAATGATGAAAATAAAAGCTATCTCAAAAACATCATAAACAACATTATCTGGGTTTTAGAGAATAATTCACACTGACAGCTGAAAATGGAAATAAGCTCAAGTATATTTTAATCTATTGATATTCTGTATAGTCAATAAATAGGTTCATTGACATTTTATGCTACAGATTAATCTCAGATCCCTTGCATGTAATTTAAGATACATAGTACGTTAGAAATCAGCAATGTACATTAATCCCTGAGCAACAAATCTGTTCCATGAAAAAGAGGGACATCAGCCAGACTGACAGTAAAAATGGGGCTATAACTAATGAAAACACACTGAAATAGAGATGAAAAACTATTTCAATAAAATAGGAGTCATGGCATTACAAGTAAAATCAGAAAGGATGTAGTCAATGGCAGGATTACCAGGGCTTGTGTAAACATTTTTAAAATGACTGATGGGAACTTTTGTGGCAATCATTGGTGGTGGACCAATTAAAGTTGGAAACCATCTACTCTAGGTCACTGACACTCATATCATCTAGGTTTCTACAAATAAGTTCAATTGAGATTCTACTTTTTAAAACACATGAATGGAGTTAGAGTAACTGAAAACAGGATAAGGTCAGATTGCACTAAAGCTATTGGAAGGGCAACAGAGCATAGTGTGAAGGAAAGAATGAACAGTGGTTTACAATTAAGAATCTACTGCAGTGAAACCATTAGACACAGGGAGCCAGAAAATAAATATTGAAGCAAGAATTTACAAATTCTAACAAAATACAAATTTCAAACATCAAAACAAAATAAAATAGAAGATATCTGCTGAAGTTTGGTGAATAATATCTTACTGACATGTGGTCCCAATTGAGGACCTAGAAGCTCATCACCACCAACATACCTCCTCTTTATGTTACGGGTACAAGTCTAGAGCCAGTACCCAACACAAATCAGGAAATCGAACAAGTAAACTAAATATCTGAAAAAGTAATAGTTCACCGATACTAAAATTTCACCACCTTATCGCTATATAATTCCTTGGAATGAAAACATTTACTCCAGAAAAAGAAAATTAGCACTCTTTCAGAACTTAATTCTTGGCTTTTTCACAAATGCTTTATTGACTTATAGTTGGAGTTAATTAAAATGTCCAACTAGGGTGCTTTCTGAAAGAGTCAGCATGATTTATTCCAAAGAATTTTGGCGTTTCTTAATTGGTTTGGGATTCAAAGACTGATTCCAAACCCAACGAGTTGTACTAATACTCAATTTAGCTATGGGTGGTGGGAAGAAGACCCTAAGTAATGTGTTAAGATTTATGTCTATAATTATGTTGCCTGAATTTGGCCCAAGACAGTTCATGATACTGAATCCTTCTATGGAGTGAGTATAGTAGATTGTTTCCATAAAATAGCTCTTTTGATCTTTCTAAGAATCAGCAAAATGGGGAATCTTGCCAAATTTGATTAGTTTGTCTAATTCTGATGTCAGTACAGTGTAGCCATTCAATAGGTCAATGAAAGGGGATGTGGTGACCTTGAAGGATCACAGGAGTGAAATAGTCATATCCACAAATCTCTCGCTCTCTCCCTCCCTCTCTCTCTCTGCCTTTCCCTCTCTCCCTGTCCCTGTCCCTCTCTCATAAGCACACAAATGCACACACCCCCCCACACGAACTTGACTGTTTAATATTAAGGCAAGTTATTAGAACTCCCATAAGCCAAAGTTTCCTCCTGTGTGATTTGGAGGGAATATCAATGTGGCAGACATGGGGCATGTAATGGACCCTCAATAAATTGGAGCTGAAATCCAGCAAGGTCTGTTGAAGCAGCAGGTATTCTCCTTGACTATGAGGGAGTGTTTATGGTGACTTATACTCCAGGCTATACCTTGCATCAGTTATGGCATAATGTGTAGGAATGGTTCTCGGCATCAGCAACCTTTTAATACTGGATATTTATAATACACAACCAATGACCTACCTTAGGGAAACATTTCATCTTAGGTCCTAAAAGATTCACAGGCACATCATGCCAATGGTTCCTTACTAAACATTCATCTATAGATTGCTACATTAGAATCATTTTGGGAGCGCATTTAACAAATAAATTCCCTTGCTTCACAGTGCTGAATTACCATCCCCATGAGTTTACTTTGGGTTTTGTACTGTTATCCAGATCCCCATGTAATTCTGCTCAATCATAATTAAAAACCACCCAAACAAAATGAGTTTCCTTGCCTATTTACCTTTACGAATGAGAAAACGGAAGTCCAGAGAGTAAATACGACTTCTTCAAGGTCATTTAGCAGTCAGCTCTGTAATGAAAGAGTTAGCATAGCAATCCGGTTCTCCAGATGCTCAGTGAAGACCTATTGTCAATATGGTGCTTTGTCTGCCGCGTAGATTTGGATGAGAAATAAAAGCTGAAGAACTAACTACTGTCTTCATGAATACAGTGCCTCAAATAAACTTGGCTTTTGAAACTACAGTCTTCAGTATTCAACAAAGTTAAAATTCTGCAAGAAAATAGTACTGCTTTTAGAAATCTATTTGGCTTATTAACAAATTCTCCTGAATCATAGCCTTCGACTTCACAGGGCTTCTCAGGAGAAATATAAATAGACAAAACCATGTAACATTTTCTTACTCTGCTGAACAACAATTCTCTGTAATATCTGGATTTGCCAGGTGCAGGGGTAAGATTACAATAAAGTCAGTTGCAGATTTCCCCCTTTCAGTGATTAAAACAGTCTTTTGCTTCTTTGAGACCAACACATCATACCCTCTAGCCAGCTTTGCTGGAAAGATTGACAGTCTGCATCATTCAGAATGCTGTTCAAAAGATAGCCTAATAGCACTGTATATCAAATCATCTTCAGACTGCGAATGAGAAAAGAGAGTGATTGTTAGCCCTGTTGCGATTTGCATTCATGTCACAAACCAAGGTGCTTAGGAAACAGAAACTGGTAAATGAACAAAGATCAGAATATTTAAGATCAGAAGTAATTTGTGGTTGAATGTTTTGGTGGAAATGACCAGACGGTTTTATCTTTCTATATTATTTTATTCTGTATGCACTAGTGGATGAATGATAATATGAGAAACATCTTTTTTTTAATGCAGCAGGTATTTGAATTAGACTGTTCTCACAAAGAATTATGAGAGACACATTTCCCTCAGCTTTATTAAGGTATAATTGGCACATAAAATTTCTGTGTATTTATGATATACAGCATCATGTATTGTGAAAAGATAAAATCAAGCAGGTTAACATACTCATCACACAATTTTTTTTTTTTTGATTAGGGAAGAAAAACAAAGAATGCCAAGGTTACCCACCTGCTTAGAAGAAGGAATTCTCATTACAACTAAATTTACTAAATTGTTTTGTCTACATTAGTGCTACCTAGATTCTATTTGAAGACAAAAAATTGGACAATAACTCGAGGTCTACAAAGAACTACCTCAGTAACCTTTAGTGTTTTATATCATTTTTCACATGAAGCCTGTAGATTTGGACTATATAATCATTCCTACCTCAAATACTCATAAAAAACTGCTTCACCATATATTCACAATATTGAGAGTTGTGTATTATAGTTTATATAGAAAGCTGTCGAATGTAATACAGTAGGATATAATTTTATTATAGAATGTCTGAAACATGACAAAGTCTAATGTGTCGATTTATGAATTTTATTCATAAATACAAATGAAGACCTCATATTTAAAATATAAATTTATAAACGCACACAAACAGAATAGAAAAATAAGTTTGCTAAGTAAAATATCTACATTACTTTCATGAAACTGAGCTGAATTATTAAGAAAAATAAAGGATAAAAATAAAAAGAAAAAATTCTATGTCTAAAAAAATTATTTTACCCAGGAAATTCATGTCTCTGGTATTAGACATGTTCTACAAGAAAAAAAAAAAAAAAAAAAGAATTGCTTTGAGCCTATAAGGAATCTCATTTTTTGCAATGCCTTGTTTTGAATGTTTTCCTTGAAGCCACGAAAGATGAATCTTCAATCTACACCCACTATATTTTAGAATTTGAACTCAGGTGTACAAAATAAAATAATAGAAAATTTCAATAGTCAATGTTTTTCATTCAAGCATAGTTTATCGATTTATGTTTTGCTTCAGAGTAGCTAATCATTACCAAATTTGTAAAAGAAAAAAATGAGGACTATTGAGAATATACAAATATTCAAATAATTAAAGTATATTTTATTAACAAAAATAACAAAGATTCTTTTTATAAGATAAGATGATGCTGAGCAATTTTACCTTACTATCTACATACCTCCTTTAGTGAATCTGAAGTTTACATCGTAACAATATTTTAAATTAACTGCTCTTCCCACTCTAAAAATACGTATTTCTCTGTTCTTTCCTCTTTCCCCCCAAAGTTCTTCACATTATAAAAGATATGATGGGTGCTAGATATATATATATATGAATGCAATATGTTGTTGAACTTGACTGAATTTCTAAAAAATTGCTTCCCAGGGTTCTTGACATTTTAAATCTTAATTTGGCAATACATTTTTGAATAGTGAATTTCTGGCAAATGGTTAAATGACAAGATTTTTTCTTTCAGTTCCCCTGTAAGAGGAAAGCACATAGTAGAGCCTGACGCATAGTAGACAGACCCGAGCAAATGTGCCCTGTTTCAACAGGATACTGTCATGTTGCCTCCTGACATGAATTTATCAAGAAACTCCCAGAGCCAGAGTCAAAGAGAGTTGCAATATTTTTGATTTTTGTATATTGCTAGAGGATTTGCGATTTTATATGTTACTAGAGTTAATTTGCCTCGAACATAATAATAAAAGAACAATATTAATAAATGTAAACAACATATTAAAGTCTACAGAATTTTAATGCTTTAACAAAACTACAGAATACTGGGAAGTCTGATATCTTCACCACTTTCTAAGAAAAAGAGTCAAAATACCTTATTACACTTCTGTTTTATTAATCATTGTATTAAATTTCTCTGGAAAGCATCATAATACACAATCAATCTTAGTAAGACTGTGATTTGGAGGAAGATAATAAAGTTTTTTTAACCAAAGATTTCTGACCATTGTGAGAATGTAAATACAAACTCTATATTATAACTCCTTGAGACCTGCTTAAAAAGAAGAGGAAAACAGAGAAATTAACTGAGACTTAAAAATAATTCCATTCATTACTGTGGTAACGAATTCAAGAAATTACCATTATAAATGGCAAAAAAATCTAGAATATGTGTAATACCTGTTTCTAGATGTAAAAATGCAGAAACCACTTGAGGATTTCAACAATGTGATAAGCATAGCTCACAAAGATCATGGCTGGTAAAATATATTTTAATATGTAGAAACAGTATTTTGATGACTACCATTTTTTGTCTCATTTAGTCTCCACTCTATACAATTAGTGCATCTAAATGAATACTATAAAATATTTTTCAAGCATGTTTCCTACGTGGTTACCATTCGGTCCAACATGAAATCAAGTCATGTGTTCTCATGTCCTTTCCACTACAACCAATAAACAATGTATACCTAGCACTGGATAGAGAGTGCGTCAGATCCCAATATTTTTAAAATACTTCTTTCCGTAATTTGGCCAATAAACTGTGTCCATAAGATGATTACACACCCTGGTCAGAGGCACAGGCATTGTCGAAGGCAACACAGGCTTGGGAACGAAGACGTCGTACTGGGAGGCCTGCTCATGCTACTCAGTGGCTGTGATGCTTTCCATTCTCCTGTGTTAATCCTGAACTTAAATTTCCTTCAGTGTAAATGGGAATTTGACAGCTACAAAAAATTCTTACTGGGTCATGATTAGGGACCATTTTAGACCTTGGGGCATATTGGTTGGAGCCCCTGCACACAGAGAATTCATAAGATTCAGACAAACAAGCAATTATAAGGAAAATCTAAAACTCAAAGAGGTTTGGAGGAGGGACAAGCGACCTAGTTTCCTGAGGAAAAGAAATATTTCCTAGAAAAAAATTGAAGCTAAGATGAGTAAAGATAATCAGGAGCTTGGAAGTTTGATGATCTGAAGAAAAAAAATGTGATTGCCCAAAGGTACAAAAGGGACCAAACCATATTTATTTTTTTTGGTGCACAGAGTTAAAAACATAGGTGGGACTATATAATACGGTAGAGAAATATCTTCCTTTCAGATTTGTGAAGATTATATGTAATGTATACAAGTACCTATCATACAGTGAGAATTCACTATAGAATAATTATTAATATGGTCATTACACAAGCTATTTCCATAAAAATCACCATTTAAACCAGAATTTCTAATATAATTTTGGAAAATCTATATAAGTAATGACTACAAAATCCATCTTATTCTCAAGATTATAAGCCAACACTTACCTACTTAATATTCTTCACGTGTAATTAGTTAAAGTAACTTTGTAAACTCATTCTCACTTGTACACACCTTCCTAAAATCTGAAAAGGACGAAAGGATTAAAAGGGTGTGTAAATCTTAGCAATTCTAATCACTCATTTTAGTAATGTGTGTGTGAAGTTATTGTACAGTTTTCATCAACTTCTTAGAATTAATGTCATTATGTTTATTACTTGTGTGAAAAAGAGTGATTAAACTATCAATCAACTGTATGAAACAAGCAAAAAAAAATACGATTGGCATCAGAAATAAATTACATAACAGTACCTGTTGAAAAATGTTATGTGCCTATTTTTTTACATCTCTTTTCTTCTTATTTTTTATTAGTATATAGTTGTAATACATAATGAATATAATGAATAAATTCATCCTGGGAAGTTAGTACATATAAACATCACAACTTAGTCCTTTGAATTTTCCCTTTTCTTTCCCTTCCTCCCATCTCACCTCATACCTAGATCACCTTCACATTTGCAGAAGTTCTACGTCCCTGTTTTCTATCTTTTCTTTTGTTCTTTAAATTATTTATACTTTGGGTTTCTCATGAAAGCGAAACCATGCATCATTTAACCTGTATCTGACTTATTTTGCTTAGCATTACTATCTCATGGTGCAAAATATGTGTATAGAAATTTTTCCATTTCTTCTAGCTTCTGCAATTTATTGGAATATGTAGATATAAGTAGTTTCTTCTAATCCTCTGGATTTCAGTGCTGCTGATTGTAATTTTGCCTTTTTCATTTCTAATTGTATTGAAATGGGTGTTTTCTTTCTCTTTCAGTAAGTTTAACTAGGGCTTATCAAATTTGCATACACTTTTTAAAAAACAACTGATTCATTGATCCTTTCTATCATCTTTTCATCTCAATTTCATCAATTTCCACCCTGACACTTATAATTTATTTTATTTTATTGATTTCAGATTTGGATTGGTCTTGTATTTGTAGAATCTTGAAATGTATTAGATTATGTATTTTGGGATATCTTAAATTTTTAAACATGTACATTTGTAACTATACATTTTCACCTAAGAGTTGATTTCATTATGTCTCATAGATTTTGCCCTATTATGCTTCTGCTATTGAAATTTGATTTTAGAATGTTTTTGTTTCTTTTCTGATTTCCTCTGTAATCCATTGATGATTCAGTAATGTATTATTTAATCTCAATGTGTTTCTGTAAATTCTGTGGGGTTTTCTTTTATTAATTTCTAGCTTTGTTCCATTATGATCTGATATTATGCAGAGGATTATTTAAATTATTTTTTTATGTATTAGGCATGACTCATGGCCTAAAATGTGGGCTATTTAAGACAAAATCTGTGTGCTGTTGAGAAAGATGTGCACTCTTTTGTTGTTGAATGAAACACTGTAGATATCTATTAAATTAGTTGTTTAAGAGTTTGGTTTAACCATGATATTTCTTTGTCAAAATTTGTCTGGCTAATCTAAATTGTGACAATGGAGTGTTGAAATTCCACACTGTGATATTATTGCCGTCTCCGTCTTTTCATATTCAGTAGGTTTGGTTGTATGCAGTTTGGATGTGAAAAAATTCAGTGCATGAATAATTGTTATTGTTATCACTTCCTGTTGCATCACTCACTTTACTAGTATTAAGGGTCCATCTTCGTCTCTTCTGAACAATTTTGGTTGGATGTCTGAAAATAAGATAGTCACTTCTGCTTGCTTTTGGGCTCTAATTATATGAGGTGTCATTTTTCATTCTTTCACCTTTAGTTTATGAGGGTTTTTTTCATTGAGGCATGTATCCTATAGCCAATATATTGTCTTTGTTTTTTTGATCCAATCTGCTAGTCTGTGTCTTTTGATTTGAGAATTAAGACCATGAAAACAGACAGTTACTATTGTAAGATGTTTACTGAATCCTGTCCATGCATTATTTTTCCAGGGCTGATCCCCCATGCCCTGGAAAATGAATTTTGCAAGATATGAAAGTTTGGGATTATAATTGTTTTCTTTTCAAGTTTGAAATATTTTGCTCCACTCTCTTTTGGCCTTTACAGTTTGTGTTGAGAAATTCACTATAATTCTAAGATGCTTACTTTTAAAAGTAACTTGTAGATTTTATCTGATAATATTCAGTATTTTCTCCTTTCATTGAATTTCTGAATTCTTGATTGTGATGTGTCATGGGGAGATTCTGTTTGGGCATGTTTTGGTGTTTATAATATTTGAGTGTCTTTGTAGTGTCCAACTTTCTTCTGGGGCTTGATCCCATGTGACAAAGTTTTGGGTTCCATCAGGTATGGAGAAAGAATAGTAAGTCACAAATAGAATTTATTTTGTTTCACAACCACTATGCGTGTGTGTGTGTGTTTGTGTGTGTATGTGTATTTGTGTCGAGTCTTTCCTCACTTTTCCTGCTGTGCAGAGCCAATCAGTGGTGAAGTTTCTGCCTTAGGGCTTGTGGTGAACTAATATGGTCATGAGCAGAAACACCCAGCTGGACTGAATTGGTGTAGTTCCGGGCATAGAAGATCCACCTGAAGATCTCTGCCAATGCAACATAATGGAGAACAGGGACAGAAGATAGAGGCTGGCTGTTTCCCAGAAGAAGATCCGTTGCAGCTGATTCTCTCGAAGGGAACTCGGTTGTTCTCTTGTTGTTGTCAAGGATGGCCATTGTTCACTTCAGGGGCGCTCCGGTCTTCATCTCTGCTGCAAGCATCGTACCCTGGCTCCAGTATAGATTTCTTCAGCATTTTAGTGCAGACACGGATGTACACGGGACAGTGCTGTGGGCTCCCAGCCATTGATTGGATCTTTTGGATCTCCAGTGCATAGGTAGATGTTCTGCACTCTTCCTGCATTTGGCTTACGTGTGTGAATGTTGTAACTTGGATTTGTCCTGTTTTAAATGTGCTCTCTTTCAAACCATTGGCTCTAGAAAAGTAACTATTATAGGGCTCTATTCACTCCAGTGACCCTCAGTGCCCATACCTCTCTGTATATCCCAAATTGCTACTATTTCTGCTTAGCTCCATGGCCTGTGGGCTTGTGGGTTTCCCTCACCTCTTGCTCCAAAGGCCCCTTTGTCTTTACATTCTGGGTTGTGGTGACTGTCCAAGCTAAGGCATATCCCTGATCATGCTGGCAGATGGAGGAAGCAAGCAGACCACTGAGCTCTGTGTTGGACATAGGCAGTGTGTGTGTACGGGGGGGTGGAAGTGTCAAGCCATTTGGTAGACATGATGCCAGCATTTTAAGACCTAGATATTCAGAAAACCACCCACAACTGACCTGGCTTCTTACTCTGGAGTGTGGGACTATGGTGTCCTTTCTAGCCTGAGCTAGATCCCTGAGTACTATTTAAGGGATCTCTGAATAGCTTGCTCCCTGTCTGAGACTATTTCTTATGGCCATCTCCTGTCCAGTCAGTGTGGTAGAATGTCCCAAGAAATTCTGAAATGTAGTTGTTCTGTGACTTCTGATTTCTAAAGTAGCTCAGTATTCAGCAACTAACCCTTTCCCAAAATGGCTTCTGATTAAATCTACCCCCCTCCAAATATGGGGGAACTGTACTAATCAAATTTCTTCTCTAACCCTGGTCTTCCATATGGAAGGAGTGATCTTTTTTGTGTGTGTGTGCTGGGGATCAAACTCAGGGCCTTGTGCTTGCTAGGCGAGTGCTCTACCACTAAGCTAAAAAATCCCCAACCCCTGGAAAGAGTAACTTTTAAAGGAAAATTCCACGTTGTGTTTGTGTCTTCCAAAACCATGGGCTTATTTGGAGACCTTTACTACTGGTCTTTTGTTTCTCCTGAGTCTGCTGACCGTCTCCTGGCTTACCTTATGTTTGCAGAGAAATGTCCCCTTCTGTAAGAGCTATGGTTAGCATTTCCAGGCTACTTCATTCTTTCTTCTGCATTATCTTCAATTTTTTCAGTTTCTCTGTGATTTCTCCTATCACTTCCTTCTTCATTCCTGGAGATCCACTTCCTTTTCCATTTGCTACATGGTTATTTTTCAGGGGTCTGAATTCCTAGTCCTGGTGAGAATGTGTGTGTGTGAAATGTTTCCAATGTTCATGCCATCACTTTTTCAAACCCAAGACTAAGTACCTTTAAATTTCCTTTTTTTTTTTAACTTTTATTAGCATGTTTCCAGTAGATAATGATTATATTCATTGTAGACAATTGGTGCATGTGCATAACACATTTCAATTCTTCTTTTTCTCCCTTCTCTCTAACCCCTTTTATTTTTCCAGCATCAGATTTATTTATATATCCATATGTCTATCAGATTTATTTATATATCTGTATTTCCATCATCATATTTATATATATATGTATAAACTAATAGGCCAAAGAACATAAAAAACATGTAAGACAATTGTTCCAAGTGGCTATTTTTAAAAATCCAACATAAATGAACAAAAATGCTCACTTATCCTGTAGTCAACTCATTCTACATTCAAATTATATCCATGTCTGTGGCACTGCACAGGCACACATGTGTACACTGATTTTATTATATCTAAGCAGTACTTTCTGTGAATGTCATTGAAAACAAATTTAACAATTTCCTTTTGTATTTGAGTATTCCTTCTTTTTTTCCTCTTTTTCAGCCCAAGAATTAAAATATGGACAGTTCTTTTAACATTTTGTGGGTGTTTATAAAAATATTAACAATCTTTTCATCTTTCTCTGTACAAAATCTTTCAATTTTATACTTAAACCTTAAAAAAGATTAAATTCAACATTATCACCAAAATGTTAACAATATGAATTCTTCTAATCAAAGAACATGGAATAACTTTTCATTTATTTGTGTCATCTTTGATTTATTTTGTCAAATTTTTATAGTTTTGGTGTAAACTTTTAACTACATTAGTTAAATGTAATCTTAAGTATTTTTAATTGCATAAGTGTGATTGTTTTCATAAATTCTTTTTCAGACAGTTTGTTGTTAGTTTTTATGAATGCTTCTGATTTTTCTAAATTAGTGCATGTTTGTTATACAGAATAGTAACCTTCATTTTGGGAAATTAGTACAAGCATACGACATACCTGGATTATTTTTAGTACCTCTTTTCCCCTTTCCTTTTTTTCCCCCTACTTCTTTACCATCTAAAGTCCTATCATCTCTCCTTTATATTTTATTCTTCTAGTGATTTATATTTTGGGGTTTTGTATAAGAAAAAATATGAGCTATCTAACTTTCTGAGTCTAGATTATTTCACTTAGAATGATTCCCTCAAGCTATATTCATTGTCTTGCAAATGACAAGTTTGCACTTTTATTTATGCCTGAATAATATTCCCACGTATATATAAACCACATTATTCATTTTCCTGGTAGTAGGCTATTTCCAGTTCTTCATTATTATGAGTTACGCTTCTTTAAACATGGGTATGCATGCATATTATAGTAAGATGTCTTTAAATCTCTCAGGAAAATACTCAAAAGTTAAGTTAAATGGAAAATCTCTTTTTAATTTTTTGAGCAGTCTTTCTGTGGCTTTGAATAATGGTTGTACTCATTTAAATTTACACAAACAATGTAGGAGTGTTCTTTTTCCCTCAGTTTTTGCCATCATTTATGTGTTTGTGTATGTGTTTAGTAATATCAATTTTGGCTGGGATAAAAAAGAATCTCAAAGTAGCTTTGATATGCATTTTCCTAATCATTAAACATGTTTTCATATACTTATTGGTCATTTGTACTTCATCTTTTCAGAAAGATCTATTGAATTTATTTGCCCATTTTTGTCTCCTTTTTTTAAAATTTTATTTTAGATATACATAATGATAACATTCACCATAGAGAATTTGTACTTGTACATGATATATCTTGCTGCTTGTTTCCTGTCCTTCTCTTCTCCCTTCAACCCCTCTTCCCTTCCTTATTTACGAAAGCTTTGTTTCCATTTTTTTCCTTCTATTCTCTTTTTCCCTCCTGTCCCTCCACTCCTTTCCTCCACTCCTTTCCCCCTCCCTCTCTCTTGTTCCCCTTCTCATTTGAACAATTTCTTCCCTTTCCCAATATAATACATTGTAGTCCATATTTACACTTTCATTTTCTCACACCAGAGAAACAATGTGGTATTTGCCCATTTTTTGACTGGATAATTTTTATGGGTTTAACATTTTTGAGGTCTTATATTGTCCTCTATTAGAAGGGTAGCTGGCAAAAATTTCCTCCCATTGTGTAGGTTGTCTCTCTTCTCTGCTGATTGTTTTTTTTTTTTTTTGCCACACAGAAATTATTAATATGATGGAATTCCATTAGTAGATTCTTAACATTATTTCCTGTGCTTTTGATATTTTATTTGGGAATTTGTTGCTTGTTTCTATGGCTTCAAGTGTTTCCCCTTTATTATCTCCCAGCAGTTTCATGGTTTCTGTAGTTGTATGTAGATCTTCAATCTATTTTGAATTGATTTAGTACAAGGTGAAAAATAGGAATCTAGCTTTGATCTTTGGCAAGTAGATATCTAGTTTCCCTAGTAACATTTGTTAAAGAGGCTATGTTTTCTTCAACATAGGTTGTGGCCCCTTTGGCTCAAATCATGTGATTGTAGAGTCACAGAATTATTTCTGTGTGTTTCAGTCTGTCCCACATATCTGTAGGTCTCTTTCTGTGCCTGGACCATGTGGTTTTTGTACCAAATCTTTTTAGTATAACTTGAAACTCAGTGTTATGATGCTACCAGCTTTGTTTCCTCAGGATTACATTGGATAATTCTAGACCTTTTTGATTCCATATGAATTTTAAAATTTCTTCTAGTTCAGTGAAGAATTTTGGTACATAAATAGATATCGCATTAGATCTTTAGATCATATTTGGTAATATTATCATTTTCACAGTATTTGTTCTCATGCATGAACACAGGCTGTTGGTCAATTTTCTAATGCCCTCTTAACTTCTTTCTTCAGAATTCTATATATTTTTATGGTAGAACACTTTCAAACTCTGTAATTCTCATTATAGAGGATTTCACTTCCTTGTTTAAATTGATTCCTAGGTATTTAATTTTTTGAAGCTATCATGAATGGAATTGCTTTCTTGTTTTGTTTCTTGGGGGTTTTATATTGGATGTAGAGGAACACTGTTGATTTTTGGGTGTTGATTTTTATAGACTGCCACTTTGCTGAATTTATCAGATGTAATCATCTTCTGGTTGATCTTTTTGTGTCTTCCATATAAAGAATTCTATCATCTGCAAATAGGGCTGACTTCTTTTTTCCTCTTTGAATCTGTTTTCTTTCTCTTGCCCAATTTCTCTGGTTAAAGTTTCAGGTATGTTATTGGAGAGGAGTTGTAAGAGTTGACACTCATAACTCATATATGATTTTAGATAAAGTCCTTTCAGTTTTCCCTTGTATTCAGTATGATGTTGGCTACACATTTGTCATACACAGTGTTTATGGACTTAGGGTAATTTCCTTCTATACCTTTTTTTCATCAGTGTTTTTATCATGAAGGTACGTGGGATTTTGTCAAAATTTATTTCTCTGTTTACTAATATGACCATGTCATTTTTATCCTTGATTCTATTCATGTGATGAATTTCATTTAGTAATTTGTATATTTTCAATCATTCTTGCAATCCTGGAATGAAACAGACTTGGTCATTGTTTATGATGTTTTAATGAATTGTTGAATTCCGTTTGTAAGAATTTTATTTAAAATATTTTCATCCATGTTCACTAAAGTTATTGGTCTCTAGTTTTCTTTTTGTTGTTGTTGTTGACTCTTTATCTAGTGGTGTCAGGGTAATACTGGCTTCATAGAATTAGTTTGGAAGCATTCATTTTTTTTTCCTGTTATATGCAAAAGTTTGAGAAATACTTTTCTTAGGGTCTGTTAAAATTGAGCAGTAAATCAATCAAATTCTGGGCTTTTATTTGATGCTGGAGTTTTTTTTTTTTTTTTTTTTTTTTAATTTCAAAAATATCATTGCTAGCCAGACATGGTGGCATACACCTGCAACCCTAGCACTCAGGCGGCTGAGACAGGAGGATCACAGTAAGTTCAAGGCCAACCTGAACAGCATAGGAAGAACTGCCTCAAGAAACCAAAATAAATACATAAATAAATAAACAATAAAAAACATTGTTTGTTACTGATATATTTATTTTTTATATCTTCTTGGTTCAATTTTAATGGTCATATGAATCTAGGAATTTATTAATTTATTCAAGATTATCCAATTTATTGTAGCACAGATTTTCAAGCTGATTCCTAATAATCTTCTATACTTTGATGGGATTTTTAGTTTGTTTTTGGTTGTTGTTGTAGTTGTTGTTGTTGTTGTTGTTGTTGTGCTTTCAACTTTTTAAAAATTTCTATCTTTATTTGAGGTTTGTCTCTATTTTGGTAAGTTTGGCTAAGGATTACTGATCTTGTTTATATTTTCAAATAACCACATATTTGCTTAGTGACCTTTTGTATTTTTACAAAGCTTATTTATATTAGTTTTCTCTTTAATCTTTATTATTTATTTGCTTCTACTGCTTTTTGGATTGATGTATTCTTTTTTTTCTAGAATTTTGAGATGCATCAATAAGCTATGTATTTATTTATCACCCTGTTTTCCTAATGTAGGTGCTCACAGCTGTAATCTATGATAGCTATCACCTATCTGTATCTCTTAGAAGTGCTTTCATTTTTCACACAGATTGTGATACTTTGTGTTTGCTTTATCATTTGACTCTAAGAATATTAAAATATCTCCCCAAATTTTCTCAGTGATCTATTCATCATTCAAGAGTATATTATTCAATCTCTGTGTGTTTGTGAAAATTCTGTGGTTTATTTTGCTTTTGACTTCTAGTTTCATTCTGTTGTGATCTGGTAGGATGCATGTGATTATTTCAATCTTTTTTTTGTATTTATTGAGATGTGCTTTATGGTCTAAAATATGATCTATTTTGGAGAATGTTCTCTGAGCTGCTTACGAAAATGTGTGTTCTGCTGTTGTTGGAATATCATACATACTTGCCAAATTCATTTGATCTATAATGTAGTTTAACTGTGTTCTTAGTTGATTTTTATTTGTTTGGATGTTTGTGAGAGTGGTATTTGTGAGAGTGGTGTGATAGTGGTGTCCCTACTATGTTTATATTGGCATGTATGTGTACTTTTATATCAAGTAATGTTTCTTTTATGAAGCTAGGGGATAGTTTGGTGCATATCTATCATACATATTTAAAGTTGTTATTCTTCTTGGTGAATTATTCCTTTTACCAATATGTAGTCTGCTTACGTCACTTTTGTCCAGTTTTGAAGTCAAGTACCATTGGATAATATTATAGCTACTTCATCTTGCTTTCAAGCTCCAGTTGCTTGAAGTATTATTTTCCATTCTTTCATTTTCTGCCTGCGTATTTCTTTGCAGATGAATTGCACCTCTTGCAAGCAAAATATACATTGGTCTTTTTTTTTTTTGGTTAATATATCAGTCTAGGTCTTTTATGTGGAGGATATAGACTATTCTATTATTATAATGAAATATATGCAGTGATAAGAATCATTTTGTTGTTTTTCCAAGTCTTTGATTCATTTCTGTCTATTTTTCATTTAACTGCTCCCCCATTGAGTATATTCTTTTCCTTGGCTTCAAAGATTTTGTTATACTCATTGTCTTACTTTAAGATTTCCTTAAGTACCTTCTAGAATTCTGGCTGGTACTCCTGCACATCTTGTAAGATCTTTATGTCTCCTTCAACTTTGAAGAACACGCTTGCAGGATGTAGTAATCAAGGCTGACATTTTTTTCAAGGCTTGAAAACTTTATCTCAAGCCCTTTGGGTCTTTATGTTTTCTTATGAGTAATTAAACATTATTTTGTGCTTCTCTCTAGCAGTTTTTAATATTCTTTCTATTTTGTGTGTGTGTCTTTCTTGAATTTTCACTATGACATGTCATAGGCAGGTTCTTTTCTGGTCATGTTTATTTGGGGTTCTAAATGCCTAAATATCTATTTAATTCTAAATATCTATTTCCATAGATTTGGGAAAATTTCTGTAACAATTTCAGTGAACATTTTTTGTTGTTGTATTTGTTTTGTCATTAGACTATACTTTGACATTCTCCACAAAGCTGATTCTTCCTAAATTTGCTGCATTAGAATTTTTGAGGCACTCTAGGATAATCTTTATATTATTTCTTATTCTCTCTTCATTTTTTATTATAGATTGAATGTTCTCATACATCAATCTTGTCTTCAAATTTTGTTATCCTTTCTTCTGATTCAGCTTACCCACTATCACAACTTTCACTTGAGTTTGTTTTAAGATATATTTTTCATTTTGAGCTTTTTCTTCCCAGTATCATTGCCCAACTTTTTAAAAAATCTCTATCTCTCTATTGAAGTGGAATTTCCAATCCCAAGTTGTTTTCTTTAATTCATATAACTCCTCATTTGTGTCTTCTTTGAACTCATTGATCATTTTTGTAATAGATTCATTCAACTGCTTATTTGCTTTTTGGTCTCAATGATCATTTCTATTATCAATCTTTTAAATTCTTTGGAACTTCATTTACTTCAGTATCTGTGGTATTATCTTTTGGGAAGTTATAAGTTTTGGAGTCATCTTGCTAACTTTTTCTTGTGAGTTTTAGTTTTGTGTTGAGGTTCATTGATTAGTTAAGAGTAAAACCTATAACGGTACTATAGCAATGTCTTTAGTAAGTGACTTTTTGCCCTTGGGTTTGAGTTTGGCTTAACACACAGTGACTTTCTCAACCTATTCAAAATACTGTGGTCAATACTTAGCACTAAGAACAAAAGTGCTAAAAATTTGGATTGTGTGATGTATCTGTCACTTGCATAGTTTGTAAGCAGGTCTGTATTATGGACCAAAACTGTGTACATTTACATAACTTGCTTTGGAAGTGTGGTGACCAGTGTCTACACACTGCACTCAGAATATCTCTGAGAAGATTAGAGGGGAAGTGCATGCTTAGGGTCTATGTTTGTACTAGGGTCTGTGGGTGCCCTGCCTTCTGCTGATCTCCATAGGGGCATCTTCTGACTAAGATGCAATCCCATCTAAAACCTCACATGGCAGCATACAGTGCCTGCTACTGTATTCAAACCACTGCAATTTCATGCTGTCTGTCTTACTGAAAATCTTCCAGCCCAGATTTTTATCTCCTTCAAGCTGGGGTCTTTCTCCTGATGTCATGATTTTTGTATTCCTGTGTGATACTCATTTTTTTCCTGGGCAAATACTAACAGTTATGGCAGATGTCCATTTTCTTCCTGTAGTGTGGCAGCAGTTACTGCTTAGAACTATAGAAGATGTGGAGATTTTCTGCGCCTAGGCAGGACTTACTTAAGATGGTTTCCTGCCTGAATTCTGCTGAAGACCATTTTAGATTTGTTCTACTGAAGCAAGGGGTGAGGATGCTAAGATGGCTTCCCAACCTGACCTGTCAAGTCTGGAGAGAAAAATGGGAATTTTCTCTCTTGTTTCTTGGGTCATTTGCTTATACTTATATCATAAATGTTATATCACTGTGTCGTAGCAGAGTTCACAAGAGTACGGTACATTTTTCATTTTAGTGCTGAATGGGAGAGGAGGAGCTCCTTTACTCACTGAGCCACATTTTTTTTTCAGTACTGGAATATGTTGCTTCAGTTAATTTACTTACGTTTCTAAATGCCAATATTTCAGGGTTTCACCTGGCAACTAGATCTGTCGAAATACAGTGTTATGATTTCTAGTGGTACACCTGTGTCCTCAGAGAACTATGTGCCTGTTGTTTTGGATGACTATTCCAGATCAACTCTGAATGTAGCCTGCCACCAGCTACAATCTAACTGCTACAGAATTTTGTAAATTGATAAACGCCAACGCTGATTTAGGCTTTTCTAATAATTTATGACTAAGATTACTTTAAATATTATTATTAACAAAGAATTTTAGAAAAACTAGAATAAGAAGAAATCTATTTATAATTTCAAATCCAAAATAATATGATTAAATCTGAGATGTCATTTAAGTTAAAACTATTATCATGGATGGTTAGCATATCAAAAAATCTGGCTGGCTTCTCTTTATATTGAAACTAGTATGTGAAAAAGAAAGTAAAACTAAAAGGTCATAGTTACCTTAATGACATAATGAATTATTAAATAAGAATGAAAGTGATCAAAAACCATTGAAATAATACAATTTTATAAAAATTATGCCCTATAAACATGAGCAAAGCACGGTTTTAGAAACTAACCTATTTTACTTCCCAAAACATAAGCACTGATAGCTGTCAACATATCCTGGTCAAAATGGAAAATTAAAATAGCCAAAAAATAGTTTTAATAGGAGCAAAACTTACTAACATCTAAATTGAATTAATTTCTTCCTGTACGAAATACTGCCAATAGTAATTAGAGCAATTATTTTTATATACGTGTTTTACACCCCCAAATTAAAACAGAATAGAATGCAAAATCAGGTGAAAAATAATCAGAGCTAAAAAAATTTCCATGTGATTTATACAGTTTTATTTCTTCTAGTCTTTAGATATGTGTCTGTTTATTGTTTAATTTTGCTGTTTATTTAGATATAATTTTAAAAATGACAAAATTACAAAAATAAAAATAGCCTAAACACTTGTAGTTTACACATCCCAGAGGGAAGTAGATAGGAATCTAAAAGTAAGGAAACGCAGATTAAGAAAGGAAGTGCTTAACATCAGGTTGAGGGGATGTCTCGAGAGAGAGATTATTCATGAGTGGCATTTCTGAAAGTTTAAAATTTATCATTTATCTTGAACTACAAAATCAATAAGTTAATGAGATTTTTAACTTTCTTTTACTCTGTATTTCACTTTTGGGCTATGACCACCCCTTCAGTATTTTATCTTGACCAGAATGTACTTCAAATAGAAATAATAAATCACCACACTGCTTTGCTGATAAAGGCCATAGCTGCAAGAGCACTGAGCCATTTTGTTTATTAAAATCTGCCCTTCTGGCTTATAACAGAAAATTCCCAGAAAATTGTTGCTTCAACTTTCCTGTAGTCAACTGACATCAGCATCACCTAGGTGTTTGCTGGAATGAAGTTATCTCAGACAACTTCCAATCAGAGGTCAATTGGAATCTGTATTATGCAGAGGTTGTATGGTGATTCATCTTCAAATTAGAGAAGCGGCTTGGGAAAGCCAGGCACTGCTTGGTTAAAAAAAAATCCCTGGTACAACTCTGGGGCGTGGATGATACTAATTCATTCTCCACCTTCTGTTAGACCAGACAAGTAGAGTTAAACAGTCTGAATTCTAAGCGTAATCTAGCACCTGGTCCCTGCTGTGAATCACTGTACAGTTCATGACAAGACGCTGAGGGATTTTTTTTTTTTTTACCATGGAAATAATCACAATTTATCTCATGATTCAAGTTAGCGATCAGTTTGTCTTTTGTAGCCTCTCAGAGTATAACTATAATCCTTGATATCATAAACATAAGAAATTAAAGAGATTTGTTTTTATTCTTTGTGTGGAATCTTTCAGGTTTTGTCTTCATTTCTTTTTAAAATTAATTCCTGTCAATTTTTTAGAAACGTGAGGAGCAGTCTGTTAAGCGTTGGTTGGATACACAAGTATATATATATATATATATATATATATATATATATATATATATATATACACACACACAAATATATATATATATATATATATACACAAGTATATATATATATATACAAACAAGTATGTATATATTTCATGCATTTGTTAATAAACCACTTTATTAATCAGTTACATGTTGAGCCTTCATGTTTGTGCACAGACATGGCATCTTTACTCTGTTTATGAATTTACAAATTAGCATGTACAGTTAGCAAAGCAGAAGAAGATATTGTTCCCTTAGAATGGTTTAATTCATGACTCTTCTTTTCCCAGCTATTATGATTTTTTAAGTGCGGTGTGCTGTTGGCTCAGAATTTCCAACTAAACACTGGACTTCTTAAGGACAGAGACCCTGTTGGCTCAGTATGTGTGTGCGTGTGTGTGTGTGTGTGTGTGTGTGTGTGCGCGCGCGTGCGCGTGCGCCTGCATTCCAAATAACAAGTCTTCTCTCTAATGTTTAGAACCTGGGAAAAAAATCATACTGTATGTTTTCTGGCTTCACTCTTCCTGATATTTTTGTAAAGATTATACTGACTAAACCAGGTGTCAAAGACAAATTTAAAGCCAAACAAAGCCAGTAAAAACAGTTGGGAGGAGGGGGATTAAGAAAAGGCCATCTGTGAAGTTCACTTGCTTGGGTCAATCAGGAGAATGGTGCTTCTGGTGTAGAACAAATTCAAGCTTAATAGAAAGCAAGAATCAGATATAAGTCTTTTCTTTCTCAAATGTTAGCAAGTCAAGATCTCACAAAACTCAGGGAATATAATGTACTCAATTTATCATATTCTAGCATCTTACATACCTGCTGTCTTGAAGTGAGTAATTGTGGTTTGAAAAGAATGTGTGTGTGTGTGTGTGAGAGAGAGTTAGCACTTCCAGTATTTTTATTTAACTTAATTTTTCTTAAGACAAAAACATGGACAAAAGGAATTGACATAAGTGTCCAGAATTAATTGTGGATTTATGAAATCATTACACAGATCTTTAAAGAATAACTCAATATACTCATTTGTACCCTAAGACAGGTAATTTTTCATTTGATATATTTGTTGGGAGTTTGCATCCTTGTACTCCAGGGGGTACATTTATCATAAAAGACACTGTGAGTAGTAATCCCTGGATTAGTATAACATGGCATCCCTGGGGCTTCGATAAATCAATAAATGATTCTGCTCTTCCCTGCTTGAATTATGAGCTAATTGCTAAATAATAAACAAACAAAAATCAGTATATAGAAGATGAAAATTGTCACTCACAAAGACTGAGATAAACATTGTTGCTTGGAGCAGAGTTAATGTTTGAAATATTTAAAAATTTAGTTGCAAAAACTTAAATCATTCAAGGTGATAGCATCCAAGCATAAAAAGTATAGGGCCATATGAAGCATAAGTGTTCAACATCAGCCCTAAGTGTGTTGGGCAGAATGACCTTGCTTTGTCCTACCCACCAGAATATCAAGTTAAGACAAACCACATGAAGAAAATTTTAAAAAGCAATTATGTCTTATCCAGTTACATGTCAGTCCTTGTGGAATGAAATGGAGAAATAGATAAACAGTTTTCCTGGGATGCTGAGTATTAAGAAGAAATTAAATCTACCTACAAAGGAAAAGGACAACTGACTTTATTAACCAATTAGGTGACAAGCGCCACACATGTGTAAGAAATTTGAGACAGGGATTTAGATAAGCTTCAGAAACATCCCTGCTTGAGGAAGAAATAACAGGAGAGAAAGAAAAGCGTTTCTTCCCACAAATAACCCATCATTAATCCCATGAACTTTCCACTGAATGGACAAAACAAATAGAAATCTTAGCAGAAGAATTAAGTCAAAAAGTGGAATATCGACCCATAACTACACTTGGATTTCTGAGTTGATTGGTTACTTATTTTAAAATAAACGAAACTAACATAGAAAAAAATAGGTTTTGCATGCACTGTTCTCCAAAATAAGAAACTTTTCTGATAATTAAAATACCCAGAAATCTTATGTTTGTAAACATATATATATGCAGACAATTTTATAACTAATATGCAAAATATACAATATCCTTATACAAATAAGCTTGTTTTCTTTTACATTAACTTCGAAGGGCCACTTTATACTGTCCACATTTTTTACAATAAAAGTACTTATATCTTTAAAATGTTTAAGTATGAACCAGTCAGAAGACCCAGTCCTAATAATATTTGATGGTAACGAAAGAACAAATGCCAGAACTACCAGAGAGTTGGTATGTGACAGGTTCTACATTAAGTGTATAAACCTACTTGCATATATTGTACATGTTCCTCTTCTCTGCGTCATAGCTTTTATTTATACTTCCTTTGTTATGCTTTTCAATCCACTTTGTAAATGTTGGTCTAGTTTTAATGAAATATAGTGAACCGTTTGTACATTTTTCTATGCTAATACCAAGCAGTGTACCCTTAACAGAAAGGAACAGCATTGTCATATTTGATTAGAGTGATTGAATGTTATTGTTTCCCCAGATAGTTCAACTCCGTGTCTATTCTTTCATTTTAATTATAAGTATTGCACACTCACCTTTCAAAAGTGTTCTCATTTTGTTGTAAATTATTTGGCCAACCCAGATAGTTAACATGGGGAAGGGTGATGCATGGTGGGAAGTGAAGCTGATGAGCCACATTGGAGCTACTTCGTGAAGGACACTGTAGGCTCTGCCCAGTTTGGACTGAGTTTGGACATTTATGTGCTTAATAGAAAGGCCCTGAGAGCCTGAAGTATGATATTTCTTCTACCACTTTTGAAGCCAGTAACCATTTCTGCATGGATCAAAAACATTTACTCTTTTGTATGTTCTACTTGAACATATTACCGAAGATAACCTTGTATCTTTAGAATATACCAGTTGCTATACCTGCTTTAAAACCAAAAATCCTGCCTATCAGAATATGTTAATAGCAAAATTTGTCTTCATTAATTTTTGCGTTGCTAAATATCAACATAAATAGATAAGAAATCTCATTAAAAATATACAATGCCTCAGAATATTTACCTACTAATTTATCATAGTATTCAAGAATTTTAGCTTTCCTATTTATTTTCTGTGCAAAATTTATAAAGTGGAAATTGAGTAGATTTATGCACATTTCAGAATTATCTAGTAAATTCTTTTTCTGAGAAAAGAATGTTCAGCTCTCCAGACTACTTTCATTTGTGAACTTGATAGAAAGATTTGCCACGACAGTGTGTCAATTTTATGTATTGATAACAAAAATATCTGAGAATAGCAACTTAAAAGTGGAAAAGCTATTTTGGCTTCCTCTCTCAGAAGGCTCCGTGCCTGGTCTTCTGGCTGTGTTGTTCAGGACCCTACAGTGAAAGCGGTGAGGTGGTGAGGCAGAACACCATGGCAGGGATTATGTGCTACAGCAAAGCAGTTCACCTCATGGTTGACAGGAGCAAGAGGGAGATACGGAGAGAGACAGAGAGAGACAGAGATACAGAGAGAGAGACAGAAAGAGAGAGAAAGAGAAAGGTGGGGGAGAGACAGAGACAGACAGACAGAGAGGCAGGACCAAAATAAGATACTCCCTTCCAGTGTATATCCCCATGACTTACTTCCTCCAACAAGGTCCCACATTCTGCCTTTTCTATCACCTCTCAAGAGCCCATTCAATTATGGTCCCTTTGAGGCACTGATCACATGAGATCAGAGCTCTCATGGTCAAGTCACTTTCCAAAATCTCCACCATTGAATGTAGGCAGCATCTGGGACTAAGCCTTCAACACATAAGCCTCTGGGAGACATTTCACATCCAAACTGTAGTAGACAAAATTCTTCTGAAGTGAAAATGAATTTCCATACTAAGAAAGCAACAAGTAGTTTAAGTGAGAAGAATGGGAATAGCCTACTCAATAGAAAGTTCAAAATTCTGCAAGAAGATTATTTATCAGCATATTGCATTTCACAATTTGAAATCACACTGTAAAATCTTTAAAAATATAAAAAATGATTTAAAGATTTTTTTGGTTCATTCACAGATAGGAAAGTAAACATGAAATATCAATCTACTAATAAAACTGTTTCCATAAAATGTTTTAGGAAAATGATATACGTGTGCCCTCTGACCTTTTTCTTTTTTACTTATTAGTGCATATTTTCTAAAACATAATGACTACTTTCACTGTGGGTATTTGGTACATGCACATGACATATCTTAATTCTTTTTTGTGTCCCCTTTCCCTGACTCCCATTTCCCCTCCCTTCATCTCAGTCACTGTATCAGTCAGTGCTTACTAGAAAGATTTAGTGCAAGATATACAAATACATAAAAATTTACAAGACTGACTTACAGTGGCCACCCACAGAGGCAGGCGTGAAAGAGTACTAAAGGTTTACCTGTGCGCTGGAGATCCAAAGGAGCCAGTCAAGTGCCTGACGCTCAGTGTAGTCTCCTATGCGAGTCCGTATCAGGCCAAAGTGTCTGTGCTGGAAGGCTGAAATGTTGGTGCTGGAAGTCAGGAGATGACTTCCAAGGTGAAAGTGAAAACTGGAGCTCCTCCCAAGAAACAGAAGTGAGCCTTCCATCCTCATTTTTCTTTTACACTATTCTGGTGATAATTCTTTCTAGGATTAACCTTCCACATTCTGAAGTATGCTGAACCAATTTAGTTGAGTGTTTCTTACTCAAGTTGACACAATCAGTTAAGTATCACAGTCACCTTCTTATTTGCAGGAAATCTATTTCTTTGTTTAATTTCACTGAACTTTTATTCTGCTCTTTAATTTACTTATACTTTGGTATAAACCATAAAGTATTTAAGCTTGTGTGTCTGATTTATTTCACTTAACACTATGGATTCAAACCACATCCACTTTCCTACAAATGAGTCAAATTTATCTTTCTTTAAACCAGAGTATTATTCCATTGTATGTGGACACCATATCTTCTTTATTCATTTGTCTGTTAATAGACACAATAGGCTGCTTCCAAAGCTTAGCTATTATGAGCTGCACTGCTGTAAATATGGGCATGTATGTCTCACTGTAATATGATGTTTTAAACTCTTTTAAGAAGATACTTACTAGAATAGCTGGTTCAAAGTGAATTTCCATTTTCAGATTTTTGAGGAAACTCTGAGGAAACTCTGTTTACATTTCCACCGACAATATAGGCAGGCTTATATTTCACCACATCCTTGCCAGCTTTTGTTATTATTTGATTTCTTGATTGCTATTCTTCCTGGAGTAAGATAAAATCTCATTGGTGTCTTAATTTGCATGTCCATAGTAGTCAGAAATGTTAAACATTGTTACATATGTATGGGCTATTTGTACTTCTCTGAGAAGTGTCTATTCAGTTCTCAATTTCGACTGCTTTTATTATGAAGGATTAAATTAATTTGAATTCTTAATATAATCTAGATATTAATCTTCTCTCATTGCTATAGCTGGCAAGTTTTATTTTTTCCTTTTCAGTAGGTTGTCTTTTCTTTCTGTTGGTTGTTTTCCCTGCCATGTGGAAGGTTTTAAATTTGATATAATCCCATGGCTTGATTCTTGATGTTATTTATTGTGCAACTGGGGTTCTGTTCAGAAAGTCCTAATATACACCTGTATCTTTCAGAGTTTTAAGTATTTTATCTTCCAACAGGTTAAGTGTTTCTGATTAATATTTAGATCTTCAATCTGTTTTGATTTCTTTTGCACATGTATTGACAAATTCCCAGCATCATTTGCTAAAGTGACTATCGTTCTACCAGCGTATGTTTTTGGCTCTTTTATCAAAGATGAGGTGGCTGAATGTGTCTGGGGTTGTTTCAGCATCCCCTGTTCTGTTCCACTGTTGCCCATGCCTGTTTGTGTGCCAGTACCATGCAGTTTGTATCACTGTAGATTTGTAATATGATTTTAAACGCAGGATTCTGATGTCTCCTGGTTTGCTCATGCTTCCCCAAATTGCTTTTGGCACTCTGGCTCTCTTTTGGTTCCACATGAATTTTAGGATATGTTTTCTATTTCTGTGAGGAATGCTGTTCGTGTTTTTATTATGATTGCATTAACCATGTACAAAGGTTTAGGAGTATGACCATTTTGGCGATATTGGGTCTGCCTTTTCAGGAACAGGGGGTAGCTTTTTATTTTCTGATAAACTCTTCAATCTCCTTTTTCAGAGTTCTGCAATTTTTATGAGCTCTTTCACTTCTTTGGTTAGGTTAATTCATAAGTTTTTGTTTGTTTGTTTGTTTTGTTTTTCTGATGCTGTTGAGAATATTTTTTCTAATGCCTTTCTCACTGAGTTCATTGCTGGTGTAAAGGAATGCTATTGATTATCGTGTGCTAAGATTGTATCTTGCTATATTGCTGAATTTGGTTTTTAATTCCAGAAGTGTGTCCCCAGAATTAGTCTTCTGTGTAAAGGTTCATGTCTTCTGCAAATAATAGTAATTTGACTCCTTCCTTTCCTATACTACTTCTTCCTTTTTTTCCTTCTTCCTTCCTTTCCTTTCCATTTTATTTCATTCTCTTGCCTGATTTCTCTAGCTAGTGTGTCAAGTACTGTATTGAACACAAGTGGTGATAGTGAGCGTCTTTTTCTTGTTCTTGATTTTAAAGATAAACCTTTCAGCTTCTCCTTATTTCATATGATATTGCCCATTGCCACAGAAATGGCTTTTATCTGATTGAAGTAAGGACTTTTTATATATATTTTCTTCAGAATTTTTATCATGACTGGATGTTCGATTTTGTCAAAAGCATTTTCTGCTTCTATTGATACAGTTATGTGATTTTTGTCCTCGCTTCTGTCTGTGCGATGGCTTATGTTTATTGATTTGCTTATGTTGAAGCATGCTTGTATCCCTGGGTTAAAACCTACTTGATCATAATACTGATTCTTTTGTTGATTTATTGCATTCTGTTTACTAATTACTTGTTGAAGATTTTTCCATCTATTTTCATTAAAGAGATTGACCCATAATTTCTCTTTTAATTGGGTTCTTGTCTTGTTTTGGAATCAGGGTAATGCTAGCTTGCAGGAATGAGTTTGGCAGTACTAATTCCCTTTCAATTTCATTAAAGTGTTTGAGGTTTGTTGGCATTATATCCTTTCTGAAGATCTTGTCTATTGTGATTTTGCCTTTTTTATTTCTAATTGCATTAATGTGAGTCTTTTCCTTTTTTTTTTATTTTTGTTAAGTTTGTATCAGGGTTTGCCTTTTTTGTTTTTTCTTTCAAAAGACCTAGCTCTTCAATTCATTGATTTTGTTAGTATCAATTTTATTAAATTCTGCTCAGATCTTTTTTTTTTTTTTTTTTTTTTTGGTGGTGCCGGGGATCGAACTCAGGCCCTTGTGCTTGCAAGGCAAGCACTCTAATCACTGAGCTAAATCTCCAGCCCCTTGCTCAGATCTTTATGATTCCCTTCTTTAAACTAGGTTTCAGTTAGGACTGTTTCTGTTTTTTGAGGAAATTGAGAGACACCATTAAGTTATTTATTTAAATTTACTCTGTTATTCTACTGTGAACTTTCACAGCAATAAACTCTCCTTTTGAGACTGCTTTCATTGTGTTCCATTGGTCCTGGGATGTTCCCCTGGAGTTTTGAGTCAAGGAATTATTGAATTTCTTCCTTGATCTCTTCTGTGATCCATCAGTTACTCAGGACTGTAGTATTTAATGTCCAGGTGTTTATAAAATGTTCCTGATATTTTGTTTTTTTATTTCTATGGGAGTTTCAATGTGCAATGATCTGAAAATAAACAGGGATGATTTTTGTTATTTTGTATTAATTTAATCAGGTTTTATAGACTAGTATTTGGTCAATGGGGACAGATCTGTGTCATGCTAGAAAGAATATGTGTTTTATCATAGTAGGTTTTAATACTCTGTAGATGTTTATTAAGTCCATTTGTTTGAAGATGTGGTCAGCTCTGATATTTCCTTGTTAAATTTTTGTTTAGTTGATCTGTCTCTTCATGAAAGTACGGTATTGAAGTTATTCTCTGTTGTAGTTTGGTGTTAATTTTTGTTTGTTAGGTCCAGCACTGTTTATTTTGTGAAGTTAGGTACCAGGATACTCGGTGAATGTATATTTACAATTGTTACCTCTTCCTGTTGAATGGTTCCCTCAATCAATATTTAGTGACCATCTTCTGATCAGTTTTTGATTGAGGTTTATTTTGAGAATAAAATTGGTAAATGTGCTTGCTTTTTGGGTCGTGGTACATGAAATATAATTTCCTACCCTTTGATTTGTAGTCTATATTTTTTTTTTTTATTACGTGACTCACTTGAATGAAATCTACTGCTAGATATTGCTTTTTAATCCATTCTTTCTTCAAAACTGTGTTTTTTAATTGGGGAATTCTGGGCAATTATAGTGACAGTTTTTATAGAAAGATATTGATTCATTCCTTCCATTACATTCTTTTGTTTTTTTACTTCTTGATTTTTCCTTTTTTGGTCATCTTTCATTTTGTTCTATGTATTCATTGGATATGATACTTTGGCTTTGTTGGCTTTGTCCCTGTCTGGGATATTCTTGAGTATTTTTTGAGTGGTGGTTTGATTTTCATGTATCTCTTAAGACAGGGATGGCAAAACTTTCAGAGCTTACAATGATAACAAACAGCCAGTTGTGGTGTGCCACATGTTTGCCACCACTGCCTTAAGGTGTTGTTGTTGTTGTTTGGAATGGTGTTATTTCTCCATTAATTTTGAAAGATAGACTTATATGCTATATTAATCTGGGTTGGAATTCATTTATTTTTAGAGTTTGAAATATTTCTCTCCAAGGCTTCCTGGACTTTAAAGTTTTGTCGAGAAGTCTATTTTAATCTTAATGGGTTTCCTTAATATGTGATTTTTTTTCGCTTTTTTCCTGACAGCTTCAAAATTCTGCCTGTTTGACAGCTGGCATTTTCAGTAGGATATGTCACGTGGAGCTTCTTATTTTATTGTAGTTACATGGTGTTGTGTAAGCCTCACTTACCTGTATGCTGAGATCTTTCCTCATAAAACACTTAGAAAATTTTCTGATTTGATTTCTTTGTCAGCTTTTTTAATTCGATGCATGTTGCTTTCTAATTTCTTTTTAATTCCAATTAGACTTCAATTAGTCTTCTTAGTATCATCTAGTAGCTATTGGACAAATTTTTATGGTTCTCTTATCGTTTTATTCTTCTCCGAATATAAATCATCATGATTTTCAATTTGTCTTCTATTTCTGAGACACTGTTTTTACATTGGTCATTTTTGCTGTGTTTGAGTTATATCGAATTGCTTGTCTCTGGGATTTCTGTCTGTTGCTTTTTCATGGAGACTATATCTTTAGTAAATTGTCCTTCATGTTTTAAATCATTTTTCCCATTTTTTATTTGTTTCTTCCATATCTACATTGGACAATTTGTATGTTAGTTCCACTGTCTTTTGAGTTATGTCTTCTCAGACCTCATCAAATTTCTTGACTTCTCATAACCATTTTGCAGATCTCAGCTATCTGATGTTTTCTTTCCCTTCTATCAGTGTCAAATAGGTCTGCTTTGGGAGATTTGTGAGTCTTTGGGTTTTTTTGTTTGTTTGTTTTTTGGGCTTTTTGTTTTGTTTTTGTTTTTTGCTTTCTTTTTTCACATTTCTATTTTTTCCCCCTTTTTGGTGATGAGGGTTGTGGTCAAATAGTACGAAGAGACGTTGTTGCTGATATGAGAATCTCTTTTGTTAGGTTTTGTTTTCCAATGATGTATCTTTGGCTTGGTTTGTCCAGAGATATTGTTTATTCCCTCAACCTATTCAATTTAATTGGACTGAAACTTCTCATTGTGTTCTAAAGAGAGAATTTTTGCTGATTATAACATTAACAGATCTGACTATACTACACTTAAACGAATTAAAACTTGCTTTTATCCTTTTGATTTTATCAGTGCTTCTTTATCAGTCTATACTATAATGTTATTGGCATTTAGTCTGCGATGTGGAGGGAGGTAGAAAAGGCAGAGGAGGAGGAATGGGAAAGACAAGGGAGTAAGTCAGTAGGAGGAGAGACGGATGGGACAAATATTAATATGTACAAAATAGGAGAGAGACTCTGTTAGAGGTCTCTTGTAGTTGGAGGAAAGGATCAGTGTTGAGTGGCGTTAAGAACATACTTGTAGGGGTACAGGAGGAGTGCAGGGGAGGGAGGTACGATTAGGGATCCAGAGAAGCTGTGAGACTGTCAGAACTTGTTGATACATTTGTGATTAATTTTGTTTAACTCCTCTAAGCGCAATTTTGTTAGGGATTATCCTGACATGACCATGAATGGTGTCATTCAAGATAAACCTCTGTTCTGCTCTTGTTTTCCTTTGTACAGATGCCTTCACTATAAGAGAACAGAGAAAGGAGAAGAAGAACCAACAGGGAACAGAGTAAAGGAAATAAGCCTTGAAAATAAAAATTTAAAAAGTAGAGAAACAAGTACGAAATACAGTATTGATTAAAAAAAAAGCAAGAATTGAAGAGAAGAAATGAGAGAGAGACAGAGAGAGAGAGAGAGAGAGAGAGAGAGAGAGAGAGAATCCAAAACAGACATTCCAGCAAAAAAAAGAAAAATACAAGCAGTCTCCATGTGCCTGCTGGGCCACACAGCCTGGTGTCCGCACAATACCCTTCCTGCTTTCTTTCTAGTCCTCTTGCAGGCGGCCATGCTAATTTCCTCCTGACCTGCAGGCTGTTTAGCTGCCTGCTCAGAGTGTTCAGGACTGTCAGGTTTTTTGAGCCCTTTCCTGCAAGCCATGCTTTGGGCATAGTTGACTGCAGTCTCTTATCTCTATCTCAGGATCCAATCACCACCATTAGTTTTGTAGTTTTGGAAGAGGAGGATGTGAAATAATTTGCCTGACACTGAGAGCTCTCCTTCCCCTTCTGCCAGTGTCCGCTCACTCCTTCATCCCTTGCTGCTGAGAAAATCTCACGGTGGTCCCGGTTATCTGACTCCAGGAGCTTTCTGTCTAGTATGTTAGCAGCATTTATGTTCCCCAGCTAGCCTCCTTTATGCCTTTGTGCTCAAATCCCGAATTTCCTTTGTCTCAAGAGCTCCCCCTTCCAGCCCTTGCCACCTGTTAGGGTCCCAAGATTGGATTCGGGACCCTTTTTCCTCAGGCACGACAGGAGTCCCATGTTTTGGATCTCCCCGTGACTCAGATCTTTCTGGTTTTCATGGAAATAACAGGGAAGCATAGGATCTAAACTGTTGGTTCAGCCTCTCTCCCTCCCCTTTGTCTCCCGGAACAGGATCCGTGGGTGCCTTCTGGTGGGCTCTGTGCTGCAGTGTTCAGCCTCTTTCTACCTACAGTGTGGGGGCTTCTCTTGTCAGCAGCAGGTGGAGAATGATGGGGTTGCTGCCTGTTTCCCTCTTATTTAAAATTTCATACATGGCTTCCCTGGGACCCCAACCACAGTTTTCTTCCATGCTGCGTTTCCAAAAACGATCTGTCCCAGGAGTCTGGCCTCTCTCTCTGCGGGCCTAGCTCCTTCCCTCAGGCTCTTTGAGCCATTCTCAAAATGCTTACTTCCTGAGGGGGGTTGTGCGCATGTGTGTATGTATGTGTGCGTGTGTGCTGCAAACCCTTTTTGTCAACACGGCTGTTGGATTTAATCTTCCTGGTCCGTCTTTCAGACTGATTTTCCCCTTCCGGCTGTGATTACTTGCCCTCTTTCCCAGTATCTGCACCTGCCAGTGACAATTCTCGGAGAACTGTACCTCTAGGGCACCTTCTCTAGTCGCCCTTGTTGGGTCTCTGGATTTTTTTTCTATTAAGTGTATGGTAGATAGTATTCACAAATTCGATTGAAAAAATTGATAATTAAAAGAGATTATCCAATGTTTATCTCATTTTTCAAAGAGGACATAAAATGATTTTGATTATGAAAATCACGTTTTATAAACACAATACATACTAAGAATTACCACTATTATTTATACTTAATAAGAACAGCATTCCATTTTAAATTAACAGAATTAGGTTTGGAGGAAAATTTCCACAGTACATCAATAAAATCTCTTCCATATATTATTTGCCAAGCATCAGCCATTGTCAATCTAGTTTGATATGTATTGCCTCATTTGTTTAATAGTCTCAAAAATGCATGTTTACAGTGACTGAAGCCCACTGTTAACTTGGCTGTTTGCATTTTTCTCTGAACTCCTGCACTATGATCCAGGTCACACAGTTCTACAAATTGAATTTCTGTCATCTTATTCTAATCAATTGCTTTCTTCTGAAGAATAATACATATAATACATTTATTAAGCTTGAAAGTAGATATCAGAAAAAAACAACTATATGTGGGCCATGCAAATATATGTGTATTAAATGTGCTAACAGTCAAAATTGGCACTTACTGATCCATTTTGTACAAACCAGGTGAAGGGATGAGTTATTTAGTATGTGTACATGTTTGCACAGGCAATTGTGCTTAGTATTGTTGGTTGGGTCTACAGAGTTGCCATTTTTAAATGAAATAAGTTGAAGGATATTGAGCTGAGGCTGTCCCTCTACCAGGTAACGAATGGTAACCTAAGTTATTCTGTAAATAAACCAATTATTAGGAGTCTAACTTTTAATAGGTAGTCATATCTCAGCCAGTCACAGGAATTCAATAGCTCAGACTATGTCCAAATAAAGCAAAATCGCCACTGTAAATAGTCACATCATTTCTTCATGTTGATCATATGTTCTGTCTGTAAGTACTCACTGCCCATATTGCTCAAGGGAGCGCTCTGAGCCTTTTCTGGTTTTGAGCACCATCCAGTTCATGAATCATGCTCCACTGTGACAAACTATGTTATATTTGTGTTCTGCTGAATGAAACACGAAGCATTGTTCAGTCTGTCCTAGTTTCTGGTTACACTGTAAGGCAATCAATACATAACACCACTTTGTTTTATGTATGTCTGTTGTTTGAGGACACCTTTCTTCATATATATTGTTGATTCATTGACATAGAACTCAGGGCCAAGCCTTTTTTTTTAAATTTTATTTTAATGGTACATTTTAGATGTACATAGTGATAACATTCATCATAGGGGATTTGTACCTGTACGTGACATATCTTGTTGCTTCTTTTTTTCCCGTTCCCCTCCCCTCACCCCCTCCTCCCTCTTTATGTACAAAAGCTTTGTTTCCATTTTTTTCCTTCCATTTCTTATTTCTCTTGTCCCTCTGTTCCTTTCCCCCTCCCTTGTTCCCTTTCCCATTTGGACATTTTCTTCCCTTTCCCAATATAATACATTTTAGTCTTTATATACACTTCAGTTTCTCACATCAGAGAAACTACGTGGTATTTAAACATGTGTGTCTAATTTATTTCACTGAAGAGTATGGTCTCAAGATGCATCCATTTACCTAGGAATATCTCAAGCTTATCATTCTTTATGGCAGAGTAGTACTCCATTAACTTATACATTAATGAAGCCTATCTACCACTCATAATTTTTTATGTAATATACATCACAACCTTCTTGCGCTTAGGAAACTAGACATCACTACTAAGCTTGGGATCCATTTTAAGTTGAGAAAATACTAAGAAGAAGCACAGAAATGCAAAACTCCTGGCACTAAGTAGATCCCCCAAAAAGCTGCTTATTTACAGAATGACAGATGAAATAATGAAGGCAGAATATAGTTTTGTGCATCCTCAGCTGGGCATGTGTGTATTTGGTGACTCAAAATTTTTGGTTATTTACAGGCAATGTATGTAAGTAACCACGAATGCAGAAGATTAGTGTTGATTTAAGAACTATAAATAATTTTTGCAAGTAAATGAATTTGCAAATAAAGAATCTATGAATAATGAGGATCTACTATATATGTGTATAAACAAATGTATCTTTATATGCATGCATTTACATATATCTGAATATATTTACAAAGTCACCTATGTCTGTATATGTGTGTGAACACTTTGTAGTGCTCTACTTTTCTTATTAATATTCTACCACCTAAAGCTTGTCAAATGGCCAATCTTAGAGTCCAGGATGTGAGGCCAAAAGCCCTTCACACAATGGAAGGATCCGGCAAAGCTGCTGACCAAAGGATGTGCATAGAAGTGATGAAAACTGAGGCCATTTTATTTCTTGTATTCAATATCCTCAGTAGGAACAAGATCCTCAAGAGTCTTCTAAAAGATGATAAATATTATGATTCTTGTTATATGTCCAATGAGACTGATTACAGGTCTTTAAAATAGGAGCAATGTAATCATTTTTAGAAAAAATGATGACAATATTAGGATAGGTTGAAATAATGAACACAGAAGCAAAGAAGCTAAAAGTTTCTGTAAATATCAAATAAGAAAGGCCAAGAGAATGAGAAAATATACAGGAATTAAAGTGAGGTGAATTAAAAGTTCAATTAACTATTACATGATGCTCTGGCATGTGAGTGCCATGGGGGAGTGACAGTAAACAGATCAGTGGTTCCCAGGAGTTAAATAGAAGTAGAGGAGGGGCAGATGAGAAGGGATTTGTATAAATGAATACAGGGCATTTTAAAGGCAATGAAAATATTCTGCATTCTAATGTATAGGTAAATACCTAACACTATGATTTGTCACAATGCATAAAACCTTATAGCCTAGATATTGTCTTCATATATACAATTTTTAAGAAATTATTTAAGAAATCGAGGGGGATCACAGTATAAAATGCAGAATGTAACAAAATAGTCCAATTACATTAAAAATGTGTAAAACAAGCTCTCTGACCAGAATAGATGGAAAATTTGGGGATCTAACTAAGCTTGAAAATGGGTGGAAATTTAAGGTAAAATAAATTGCCCCAAACTAGGATATTCTCATTGAAGAAGTTCTTTTCCCTGGGTTTGCAAGTCTCAAACCACCACCTGTGTCCTCAGGAACTGGAGGATTCTTTACGTGGGAGCCGGGTTCTCATTGTTGACATAGGTAGTTCCCAATAAGCTGAGGAGTGGGTTGGAATGATCACATGGTTGTGCGTTAGAGTCAAGACAGTAGTGGGCACTCATTTTGCTTAGTACACACAGAGATGTTTATATATCAACATATTTGCATGTATAAATATGGGCAAAGGTTAAGAAGTATATATATGTATATTTCCTTGTTGTGTCAACTGAGATCATGCAGATTTTGGCTTGACATAATATTCTCCCAGAAAACAATTCAGTACTTCTTGAACAAATAGCTAATAAAGAATATGCCGGATAAGCCTGGAGTGTATAGTACTGCCAAAAAGTAAGGAGCATTATAAAATAATGATGAGCATCCACAATGATGTCAGTGGAGCCCAGGAGAAGAATAAGAGTTACTGATGGCCAAAGTTGGAGCAATTTGTACAAAAGATAAAGCAGAGCTGGATTATAAATGAAAGTAAACATATATCAATATTGATACTACAAAGGAAGAACATTTTGGGTTATAACTATTTGATTGAAAAACGTGCTTCCATTCAGTGTAATGTCTACTCAATAAGAAAATAAAAATATAATTGAAACCCTCTCTTGTCCATGTCACCTACAGACTTCAGCATCTCGAGCAAGCTCTTCCTAAGGGCAGTACCTCAGACTCCCAGGAGAGTGATGGTCAGAGAGGGCAAAAGACTTATTCTTTTTTTTGGTGCTGGGGATCGAACTGAGCTAAATCCCCAGCCCCAAAGGACTTATTCTTGATCACCTATCAGATGAAATGATAAAGGGCATGTACTGCTGAATGAAAACATAAAATGTACAGTCAAATGCAGCCGTACTTGGAGGCTGGATTTTGAAAACTTGTTTTACTCTCATGACTTTTTTCTTTTTGAATTAAAAGCCACAATCTCCTGCTGACAATGATGTGACTTTGTAAATGTGAATGAATTAACAAGACTGGTAAAATTAAGAATAGCTGCCGTAGAAAAAGAATGAGGTGTGGCTATGGTTTTGTGTGTGTGTGTGTGTGTATGTATATTTTTAGTGCCACTGAGCATTGAGTTGAGATTAAAGACCATTTACTTGTAACAAGACTCATGGTTACTATAATGTGAATATTTATAATTATGTTCATATGTTGTGCAATACTGATTTCTAAAATCCAAGTGTAAAATAAGAGATTAAAAATATTTTCTCCCTTCTTAAGTGTTCTCATCTGTAAACTACATTATCATTTCAACAATTACTTTTCACTTATTCATCAAATGAATATTTACTACTCGGCATTAAATAAAACAGACTGCCATCTGTGACTTCATGGTACTTATGTTCTGTTAAGGTAAGTGAGTTGCCAGTAAAGTAAATAAATAATTTTGCTGTATTTCAGGTAGTAATCACTTCCATTTAGAGAAATCAGGAAGAAATGGATGTTCTGCACAGGGTTTTTTTTTTTTTTTCCATTGTAAATGCATTGATAAATGAGATTTCACTGAAATAGTAACTTGTTAGGAAAGACCTGAAGAAAGTGAGGGAGAAGACAGCGTGCACATTATCTGGAAGATGAATATCCAGGCATGAAAGCAAAAAGAACCCTGTGTAGCTGCACAGAAGTGAACAGGGGACAAGAGAGCAGCAGATGACTCACAGTATACAGAAGTTCAGACATATAGGGCTTTCTGAGCCATCTAAAGATTTAACTTTTAATGAGATGAATAACCACAGGAGGGTTTTGAGCACAGGAGTGATATAAGCTGACATGTTTAAAAAAATCATCCTGACTTCTGTATTAAGAATGCACTGTAGGAAAGCAAAAAAGTAATAGGGATATTGCCTATTAAAATAAAATAGGAGAAGAACATTTTAGCTTGGTCAAGGGGTTAGCAATGAAGTAAATTAAAAGTTACGTGTTTGTTATCTTGTGATAGAGACAATAGGATGCAATTATCTTTGGTTTAAGACTGAGCATTTGGAAGGGGGCTGTTATTAAGTAGGAAGGCAAAAAATTCAGATTAATTCAGTTTTGTAAAATATTGATATACCAATTATATCATCCAAGGACAGATATTGAGTAAAGTTTTGAATGTTTGAGAATGGAGTTCAAAGGAGAGGCTTCTCTACTATATATATACATTTAGGAGTTGTTGGCCTATAAATTAAAACCATGAGGTTGAGTGAGAAAACCAACAGAATAAGTGTACATGGAAAAGTGAGGAGTAGACCTGGAATTTTCCAATGTTAAGTGAATAGAAATAAAGAAAGAATTAGCAAAGAGACTCAGAACAATCAATGGAGAGAGAGGAGAAAAATCAGTAGTGTGGGATTTGGAGATACATATTAATTAAGGGTTTCTGAAAGACGTTGTATATTGATGATTTCAAATGCAGCTCACAAGTCAAATACAGCGAGGCCTGAAACTACATCATTTGACTTATAAGGTGTCAATCACTGAACATTTTTGTTTTAGGGTAAATTTTCATGAAGCAGTATGGGAAAAATTGATGAAAGTGGATTAAAGATGAAAGAAGAAAAAACTTGGAGATGGCAAATG
Source organism: Hystrix cristata (assembly GCA_004026905.1). Taxonomy (NCBI): domain Eukaryota; kingdom Metazoa; phylum Chordata; class Mammalia; order Rodentia; family Hystricidae; genus Hystrix; species Hystrix cristata. The sequence continues at coordinate 51,994 of PVJO010010092.1, forward strand.
TAATCCACTTTTTAAATAATTTCTGCTGTGAATAGGAATGGAGAAGTAGAGAAGTTTCTCAAGAGAGATACAAGGATCACAAAATTTTGTTTTGCTTTGTTTTGTTTTTTAGATCGGGAGTGTTACAACATGTTTCTTGGTAAAAGTTATTCAGTAGATGTCCGAGAAAATTTGAGGGTGTCTGATGCAGAGAATTGGTTGAGTAATACGTTTACATGCTTGGAAAAAGAATGGATCTAGTGTTCAAAGTTAGTTATAGAGAGTGGTAGAAAATACATGTAGATTAAGAGGATTAAAAGCAACATCCATGGCTGGAAAGCTGAAAGGTGAGAATTTGTGGTAGCAGTCTATGGATGTCATTTTTCATTGCTCCTATTTCTTCAGGGGCAGATTCTGGGGATCAAACTCCGGGCACTGTGCTTGCTGGGCTAAATCCCCAGTCCCATTTGCTCCTATTTTCTCAGTGAAGCAAGAAACAGGCCACACATGAGCATGAGTGCAGGTGAGGACACATCAAGGGTTCGAATAGCGAAGGTAAAATACACAGTCATCATCCAAGAGAACGGAGAATAAACAATTAGCAAAATATAGAAGGAACAAGAAAATTTAGCAGTTTGGAAAACAAAAAAATCTGTTTCAAGTTAATTCTTAAAACATGAACATTTAGAATTACAATATGAAGAAAGGGCCAAAACTTGGGTGAATACATTGCATGTGCTTCAATATTCCAGCTTTTCTATTTTGCACTCTGTTAGTCTAACTGAACCTGTTACTCTTCATTGGGAAGCTTGGTGGAATTCTGTATGTCAAGTCCCAAAAACTCAAGGCTTTGAGTCTTGTACTGCACTGCAAAGAAACTAACACATTCTTCTAGCTTAATGCTACTGTTTTATTGGTTAGTCCATATTGGTGATTTAACTATGAATTTAACAACTTACACAAACCGGGATTATGTAGGGGAGAGTTCCTGCTGACTCCAGTTTGTGCCAGCTGCGATTTTGGATACATACAGGTGAGAAGTGACACTTTAGTGTGGGTTATAGTGAAAATCCATGAGCAAGCCATGGTAACCCATGACGGGAAAGTAGGAATGATCTTATGAAGGCAGAAGCTAGGCAGTCTAATGCTTTTGTTGCAAATGTTCTTATGCATCCAAGAAAAAAAAAATGGAAGAAGTGGTTACAGAAGAAACAATTAGAATAAATTGATCTACTGTATTCAACATTTACTATTTGTAGGCATAAAAAAGGGACAAGAGCATGGAACATATATCTACATATTTGTACACATACATATGCACACACATACGCATACACCTTCAGTCTGTATGTATAGAAGAGGCTGGAGAAAGTGTTTGGCAGATGACATGTTACAATCACCAATATAACTAGTTTTCATAAATCATTCATAGGTTGTATCCCTTTTTTTCCAGATAAGCATGAAATTAATCTTAGTTCACAGTTTCTTATGCTTCAGTGAGATGGGGGACAGAAGACAAAGACGTGTGGTCTACAGGTCATCCAAGCATCTGTTCATCTTGTGCTTTGTCGAGACTGTTTCATCAGAGCGTCACTCAGACGGCTACTGAGTGACTCAGCCCCACCCCACCCCTTGCAATCCCTTTGCCAGGGTCATGCTCTCTCTGCTGCTTCCATATCACTTTTGTGTATACGAATAACTTGGCAGCATTGGCTTGGAGAAGTGTTGTATGGCTATATAATAGCCTATCTACCTAGACAGAATACGCAGCTAATGTTTTCTCTGAAGAGCGTCATCTTCACTGGACTTTACTGAGAAGCAAAACACAGGTCCTTTCTGCCTTCCTTTTCAAATCTCATGGGCTATATCAAATGTGTACTTATTTAGATAGCAATTGGAAATATCAGTGCCAATATATGCAATATCAGTGCCATTCTATGTAAAGCGAATCCCATAATATCCAATTTAATAGTTTAATTCCTAGCTTCATTTAATATATCCATCTGTGTGTGTGTGTGTGTGTGTGTGTGTGTGTGTGTGTTTGTGATAGAGAGAAAAAGAGAAAGTACACAAACAAGCAAGCATTGGGAGCTATGGTTTATGTCTGTATTTGGTTTCTGTTAGTATAATAAAAACTTGATAGGGTCGTCTTATAAAGAGAAAAAGCTAATTTTGTCTCACAGTTTTAGAGGTTCTTCTAAAGAAGATTTTATGCTCCTCTTATGGAGGCTATCACAAAGTGGAATAAGAACGTTGCAAGCAAAATCATTGACCTCATGGCCAAAATGCCAAAAACAAACAAACAAACAAAAAAACCAGAAGAGTAGTGTCCCAGAATCCCTTTTGAAGGCACACCTCCAACTGTCTAAAATCTATCACCAGAAACTCCGTGTCTTAATGGTTTACTCACCTTCTAATGACTCTTCAAGCTGTGGACGAAGGCTTTTACACATGGGCCTTCAGGGGTTATTCCAGACAAACTTTGGCATAGTTTCTTTTTTCTTTTTTTTTTTTTTTTAAACTTACATCTTGGGAGTTTATGTTAAAGAGAAAACTACGAAACTAATTATTATCTGTTTTAAAACTTCCACATCTAATCCAGCATGCATCAATATTACAAAGTAATCAAACGGGCATCCAAACACATGAAGCCTTACAACAATTTTATCAAAGTCACACATATAAGTACTTTAAGGATAAATAGCTATGTTTTTTACATTCAAATATCTTAGGCAAACTTTTTTTTGTTTTGTTTTGTTTTTGGTGCTGGGGCTCAAACTCAGGGCCTTGTGCTTCCTAGGCAAACACTCTAACCACTGAGCTAAATCCCCAGCCCATATATTCAAATATCTTACTTGTGCCTCCCTTCCTACATATGTTATTGCTTTTCTAGATATTTTTAAAACAGCAATCTTAGAGAGAAATACTTTAGTTTTAGAAAATGCCTGTTAATGAATTTTAAAAAATGAGGATTAGCTCTCCAAAATGGAAATAAAAATGTCCCACGAAAGCCTCATGAGATTGGAGGGTGACTGGATCTTGGGAATACCGTGTCCATCAGTCAATTCATACATCAATGGGATCCACGACATGATGTGCTGTTAGACACAAAGTCTGGTTGGGGGTGATCACTGATGACAAGACCTCGAAGGGTGTATTCTTGTCCCTGGGTCCTTTCTCGGTGTCCTGGTTGCCATGAGTTCAGCACCTTTTCCTCCATCATGCCCTTCTGCCATTCAGTTTTTTCCTCAGATCAAGCTGACCCTGAACTGAAACTATGATCCATAATAAGCTTCTTTTTTTTAAAATTGTGGATATTGAGAATAGTATCCCTAGAGAGAAAAAAGTGACTGAGACGCCTTCCATCACTTCACAGCCTCCCAGTGCCTATTATATTTGCATCTTTCCCCTTCCTGTCCCACACTATTCTGTACTGTACATTCAGAGAAGATGATGAAAATATTTTATCACATGTATGTTCAAAGAGAGTGGGTGTAGCTCTAAACAACTGGGTTGGCTGTACTTATGTATCTCAGTTTTATGTTGTTATATAGTATTCAGTGTTTATATTTTTATGAATATGCAAATGTTATTTCACCGAGTCATGTAATATTTGTTGATTACTTTTCCTTTCCTGCACAATCATGTGATCCGTCTAGAACTAATTATTTTCTTGGATGGTTATGGCTGTTGTATGTTTACATATTTATTTTTCTATGTACTTATTGCTAATTTAGGACCACACTTCTTTTTCACTTAAGAAAAACTCATCTTAATTTGTTCACACAAATTAAAGAGTGTGTTTTCTTTTTTGTCAGAAATCTTTTCCAGATCCTTCGAGTCAGCTCCAACCCTTACTGCTTCCTCTCGTGGCTTGCTTCACAATTCCGGCAGGAAACAATTTCCTCTTGGCTGTCTGTCTTCTAGTATTGATATTAAGAATATTAAGCTCAGTATAATTCTATAAACTTTTGACTAATGCTTTCTATCTCCTTTTCCACAGAAGCTTTGTGAAACCCTTTCGTTACTCATAATATTCTAAAATTGTGTAATGAGATATGATTGTATTTTTAACCATTGTTCCAAACGTCTGGGAAGCCCTTCTAGTGAACACAGGGAACGTAAAGGTTCTGACTCCAGCAAACAGGACTTCAGTCATGATATATTCTACCCCAAGAAGCAATAGTTCATCACTTTTCATCATGATCCGTATCCATGAGTGATGCTCACCACTTCTCCGATGAATTGCAAGTGATAATATCACAATAATTATCAGCGACTGCAAAAGTCAGAAATTCTCAATATTTTTGTAGAATAAATAATAATGAATCAAACCAGAGACAGGAAGGAGCTCGGAAGCAGTTTGAAAGGGAGCCATGGACACACGTGGTGTGTGCAGCAGGAGCATTTTGCGGACATCAGAGTGGTCTTTGTTCTGCACTGAGGACCTTCTGTCTTGAAAGGTTAGAGAATATGAAAAAGAACTGCCAGAGAACATGAGTCCAGGGTTTTTTCCTTGTATAACGAGAACCAGAAAGCTTAATTAATACTAAGTTACCTAGCAGAATGTCATTTGAATAAGGTTATTGAAAAGCTTTGGTGATTACTAAAATGTAGAAACTCACTTTCTGTACAGTTGAAATGAGTAAAGAAGATGTAAAGGAAATTAATTACCTGCCCAGGAAAGAAAAAAAACGCATTCAGGAAGCTTTCTGCAAGGCACCTGCTTCAGCTAGCAGTTTAGTGAAGGTTCCTGATAGCCAGCAATGCGAGGCTACTGATAGCCAGCGATCCCTCACTTACTTGGGGAACACAGAGTTTATTCTCAGGATTCAGCAGAGTTCACAGAATGCTGGAGGAGAGGAGATCTAAGTCTCTTTCTGCTGCAGTAACCAAAAGGCACAGTCACAGGCATTATCCTGTACACTCTGAGAGCTCTGTGTGCTGGGTGTCCCCGTGAGAATCACTGCCATGGCTGCCCACAGGGGCCTCCACTGCAGCAATTCCAATATCCCGGCCCCAGCGGATGCCGCACTAGACCCGCTTCTCAGCAGGCTCAGAATCAACATCTTAGGAGATGGTCTCTGAGCCACAGAATCTGCCTCACGTGCTGGCACCCTGGTAATGATAAATGAAGCTGGGAAAGCAAGACTTTGTCTTCTTGCAATTTGCTTTATATTCTCCAAGAAAGAAGCTGCATTAAATGGGGTTTCTCCAGCATATGATACAAATATAGAAGCTGTGTGATTTAAAACAAAAAAAAAAAAAGGAAGACAGATATTCACTAAACCTTTCGTTACACGGGATGCAAGAATTAATTAGAGTCCTCTGAGTTTGCATATGTACATTTAGCAATATGTGAAGCATTCCTTATTGATACAGATTCAGGTATAGAAATAAAGACATCTCAAAAAAAAAAAAAGAAAGAATGACATCTCTTCTTTGCTTATCATGGCCAAAATGATAGTAACAAATAACCTGAGAATGCAATTATTTTATTTCTCATTAATTTAACAATCCTTGTGATTAGATTGGTGGGACGCCTCTTCTCAGAGGGATTAGTCAGGAACTTATGTCTTTTAACTTTGTAGTCATGACATCCTCTAGATACTTTTATGCCTGGATATATTTGCTGTGGTCTTGATCAACACCTTCATGGGACATTCGCACATCCAAGACTTTCTAATCTTCCTTGATGAGCTAAACTGTTGCTAGACTACCTGAGAAATAAACCCATAGGTTATCTGTGTGTGTGTGTGTGTGTGTGTGTGTGTGTGTGTGTGTGTGTAATGATACTTACATTTAGCACTTTCTCAAGCCATTGAAACTGTCAAGGAATGAAGTGAGTATACAATGTACCAATGCATGTTCTTGGTAAAAATAAAAATTAAAAAAAAAATATACCAAGGAGGAAGAAAAGACTGTAACTGTTCACTGAAGAGAAAATAATAAAAGATATATTATAAAATTAAAAGACCGACTATGCAAATACAATTGAAGAACCCATTAAGGTCAACTATTTTAGAAGCGAAGCTTCCTTGAACACATTAAAATTTATGACTATTACTTTGATGGGCACCACTTGGCCAGGGTGCCATGTTGCACCTCTACCTCCCGGGTTTTGTAGTTTCTGTGGACTGAGGCATTGGTTTGGGGCAATGGGAGGTCCAAACAAGGAGTACTTGTTCAAGGACAGTCCTAAAATCCTCTACTTCTGCATGTCTTCTTTCATGAAATTGATCTTCTGGGATGACTCTTGAAATCAGGCTAGTTCTCTTCTTTATTTCAAAAACTCTTGTCTCCAACTTTTAATTCTCACAAATATTAAATGGTAGTAGAGTAGAAAGCCTCTAGGAAACAAAACAAATTTATAGTTCAGTAATTGGCATCAGAAGGGCCTTCTATAATCAAGGTACTTCACTCAGTAAAAATTGTCTTACAGATATTCTTGCTGAAGGCAGTTTACAGCTTTTAAAAATAAACATTTTAACCCATTTGTTTAATATTTGAAATTAGTCTGTAGAACGTTGTGAGATTGTGAGCATTCATTAAACTCTTTTTGGTTGGACTTTAATAACTCCATCTTCTTGCTAAGAATATTAAAATGTTTTAGTAACAACTTCAGTCTCAGTTTATTTTGCTTTCTATTCCACTGAGAATAAAACACCAATCTGTGAAGACTGCAGAAATCCCCTGAACGTGTCACACCATCTCCGCCTTTCTTCCTGATAGACGCCCTAGTGATCATTGACTTTCCACTTGTGTTCTTAATCACCAACATGCTCACTTTCCTGTATACTGTGCTTGCCCCTTCTGCATCATGAAGTTTTTATGTCATGCAGTCATTGTCTTCTCTTGAAATCACGTTCTTTTATTGGCTTCCAGGAAATCACACATTTCCAACTTTCCACATTGTATTTCTTAGTCTACTTTACTGGTTCCTACCATTCTCTTAACACTTACATTTCAAGCTGTCCAAAGCTAAACCTTTAACTTCTTCACTTCTCAGGATTTACCATCTTCCCTGTTGGACTCATGACTCTGAAAGTGATAAATGACATAAAATACTGAAACATGAGCCCGTGTCTCCAGCTTGCACCTCCCCTGTACTCCATTCTTGTTTATATAACTTTCTGTGCAGTTGTTGGATTGCACATCCAACTAACTTGGATGTCTAAGAAACAAATTGTAGCAAGTCCCAAACTGAGTACACTAGACATCTTTTTACCCCAGATCTAGTCCCATAATTTGAAATTCATCTTTCCCAGAGCTCAAGCCAAAATATTTGAGGTTATTGTGTAGAAATTTCTTTTTCTCACAGCCCCTATCCAACTATTAGAAAATCCGATTGGCCCTGCTTCAAACATATCCAAATTTTAGAAATTCCTACAATCTTTATACTTTGATCACATTAATAGCTATCATCGTGCTTCAAGGAAAAATATCAACTTATTGAAATTTGTACTGATTGATGTTCCTATATCTGCATTTTAGTTTCAACAGGAGAAGCCAGAGAAATCATTGCATGTTATAACTTGGCTTATATCTCTCTGTTTGATTCTTTTAACACTATCTCAAAATGTTTGCAGTCAAATTTCTTAAAGCAAGTAGTAATATTGCTGATTTTGTAATATAGAGTAAAAATTAAAATTAAAAATATTAGCCAGACACGGTTTCTTTTCTGACCTTATCTCCTGCTATTATCACCCTTATCTTCTCCATTACTCTTGTACAGGTCTCCGATTACTCCCCAAATGGAGCAAGAATACTGCTGCCTCTGAGAATTTCCTTATTATTCCTACTGTTCCATCTTCCAACCTTCTTTGTACTCTGTATTTTAGAGTAAATAGTCCCAAATAAAATACATTTAATAAAACAGGTATTTATATATGTCGACAAACTTTCACTAAATTCTAGGCTTATATGTTAACTTTGTTCCACATGATTGTTGATGGATCGATATTCTTTCCATTTTAATCGTCTTCGTTCTTTTTGACAACTGCTCCTCTCTGCCTGGACATACATGAAGACAAAACGCAAGTCAAAGAGAGTTCCTTTGGAGAAAAAGTATGGTGGGATTTTCGTGCATTGTTTCCACTTATATTTACCTTCAGATAGTCACCTGGAGTTACCTGGTATGACCAGAAAGCTATTCTGTAGCTAAAACCCACGTATGTGTGAAAGACGTAGGAAATTGGATACAGCAGGCAAACAGCCAAGGAGACATCTGTCACAAGATCTTAGATACTACCTCTTGAGTGAGGACTTTCTTAACTATTCTATTTAAAATTAGCCTTCTCTGGGACACTAGCAATTTGTTTATTATCTGTCAACTTTCATAAAAGTATAAGTTTGTAAAGGCAGTGATTTTGTGATTTTGGAATCTCCTACAAGTGTCTAAAATGAATCCAAATAAGTAATCAAGATAGTAAATTATTTTATATTAATAGAAAAATCATTTAAATATTGCCTGGGGGGATAAAGCCATTCAGTAGTCCTAAATTCTACACTTTGTAGTCTATTAATAGCAGATAATTCTTATCTTACTGCAAAATACATTACATTTCAAACACCCAACTTTAATAAAGTCAAAACTGCATCATTACAAACTGAAAATACCGCAAATTATGTTACTAGCTATTTGGAGCACAGTGTACACATAAACACATACTTAAAAAAGTAAGAGACAAACACTGATTATGAGAAGGAAGAAACCACCTCAGATCATCTCCACATTCCTAAAATTGTGTGAGGTAAAGTTCCTGTGGGGCGCGATGGCGGTGGATGTAATGTGTAACTTTGCAGAAGCGCCGACGCCTGGTTCCTAGATTATCTGCAAAAATAACCAAATTTGATTTTTTCTTATTTTAATCTGGTCTGATCATGCAGGCTGACTGTTCACCTTCTGAAAAGGTGAGCAGATTATGAATTCGTGCCAGATGAATTTAATTAACTATTGACCAGCTCAGAGGCAGGATTTTGAATACAACTTTAACATATAATTCAGACTATTTACCAGGTTTGAACTGGGTTATTCATTTATGAACATTTTCTATTGCAGTAGAATGTTACTATTAGCCTTCTTTTTAGTAATACAGATACTTTCTGATCTGCAAATTTAACTTACTTGTCTTACAAAGAAAACCTTCACCTTTTAGCAGTGTTAAAATATGTGCAAAGAATATGTATCAACCAAGAAATGCCCGTTTTCTTTTGATCATAATGAAAAGAACAAATTGCAAGCATAGAGCAGTAAAAACAAATTTACAATAATAATCACTTTTTTCAGGTAGGAATAATTTTTTTTTATATGTGTAGTCTTAAATGATTTTGAAATCTCTTTAAATCTTTCAGTATTTTCAAAAGAACTAATGCTTTCCTAGACCTCACTTTATGTTTTTCAGTGTAGCAATGCTAATGGGATTATAAATACTATGAGGGAGTAGAATAATGAATAAAATATGAAACATCAAAGAATGATTATTGTAGCACACTGAACAGTTACATAATTCTATTTTGGCTGGACAGTGTTACTGGGAAATACTTCAGAATATTACCAAAAGAACTCACCAGGTTACTCCAACATGAAGGTGCAAAATATGGTCATGAATCGATGCTGTCACTGCTGTTCCTGCTGATCGCCAGCCTCATTAGTTGCATCACACTTTTGCGAATGAACATTCTTAAATCAACACACTCACATGTTTATACACATGCTCTGCTGACAGCAAGTAGGTGCTGCATGAGAGTCTGCTCTAGCTCATTGTTTCTGAAATTTGGCTTTTCAGGGAAATCTCCCAGGATGATTTCACTTTCCTGTTTTAATATTGCTTCCAGAAGTCTCCATCAGATATTTTGAATCAGTGAACTCTAGAAGGAACTGGGGAAGAAACACCCATAAAACCACTGATAAGGTATACGCTTATGTCTGAGAACCACTCAACTAATATTGACTCTTCTGTAATTTGCAATTACATTTTCTGTATTTGATTTGAGATATAACAATCATGATCGTTCACATATGAATTTGAACACAGACAGCAAAAATAAAAGTACATGGTCTCAATTTTAGGTCTTGCAGTAACTAACTTGTACAATACTACTTCTACTGAACAGGAAAGTGACTCATGTATTGATAACTACTTGTGTCTGAAGATCTAAATTACCTCATATGCTGCAAATCATACGCCCTCCCAGCTACACGGTCACTGTGATTGCTGCTGATCCACATAGTAGTTGAAGATGAAAAGAAAGTCACTGTATCAGTCAGTGCTTACTAGAGAAATAAATTTAAGGCAAAACACACAAATACATGAAAATTTGCAAGACTGGTTTATAAAGGCCACCTGCAGAGTCAGGACAGAAGAGTACAAAAGGGCTGTCTGTACACTGGAGTTCTGGAGGCCTGGAGCTCGCCGTAGTGTCCTAGGTAAGTCCATATCGGGAGGCAAAGTCGCTGTGATGGAAGGTGAAGGGTCTGTGCTGGAGGGTGAAGAATGCACTACAAGCCAGGACACGGCATCCAAGTGAAGGTGGAGACTGGAGCTCCTCCAAAGAATCAGAAACGAGTCTTCCTTCTTCATTTCTCTTTTATTCCATTCACGCTACAAGCCTGTTGGTTGGTGCCACTCACACCCACGGTGGGTCATCTGTCTTCTTACTTCCCACCATCTTCTGGATGTATTTTGAGGTCAAACCATAATATATTTCATTCTCAAAAATTTTATAATTAATGTTACATTTCTCAACAATGTCTATGAGACTAGTATCTAAAGGGTCTCCACATCCTTTTAAAATCAAATGGCTTTATTATCTGATTTACATAATTTGATCATTATTGACTAATTTTTCAAGCCTATGTCACGGCCTTTTGATATATATGCTCAAGTCTTCTTTAATCCCCTAATTTTTTGAATAATAATTTCTTCTCAATTTTGCTTTACTCCGTCACACTTTTTCCTGCAGTAACTCCAGCTGTCTATTTTTGTTACTATAATTTTTTTCTGTTTTTTTTTCTCTATTTTTGTTTGCCTCAGTTAAACTTACTTCATGCTCAATTTCATTTATAATCTTATATATGTAATTTATCCACTCATTTAATTTTCATTTCTGAAATAAGTGTTCGTCTAAAACTTATCAACTTTCTATACAGATATTTATTTTTATTCAAGTATTTATGAATTTTTCCAATTTATAGTTTTTTTTATTTTCTTAAATTTTCCAACTATAAATTTTTCCAATTTATAGTTTTTTTTATTTTCTTAAATTTTGGTTTCCTTTCAGATATTAAGATAAATTTGGCTTTTTTTATGAAGTTTGAGAATTCTTTAATTTTCTGCAGGTATGTTAATCTTTTTATTATATAACAGCATTATATAAGATTTAACTGCAGTCTCTTCTCTTATGAAAATTTAAGTGAATTAGGTGTTCTGTACTTTAAAAGGAGAGAGTGTGCCAGAATATATTCTCTAGTTACTGTACTTTAGAATTTCTCTTTTGATGATTCACCAAAATTGGTTGAATCTTAATCTTATATAATCTATTAGGGAAAAATTGAGGCTTTTCATAGCTTGTTTTATGAACTTGTTTTATGAACCAGATATTAATGTCAGTTGAAAATCAAAGGTAGTACAAAAACCGATGCTATCATATGCTTCAGGAAGACTTACACAATCCTCAGTATAATATTAGCAAATATAATTCAGCAATGGAAGAAGAATTTCTAGCTTGACCAAGTGGGGTTTATTTCAGTGATGTAAGGCTTGTTCAATATTTGAAAATCAATCTTCATGTACACCATTTTCGCACAATTGAGAAGAAATACCACACAAGCACATCTATTGTTGTGTGAAAAATCACTCAACAAAATTTAGTACCCTTAATCAAAACAACAACAACAACAGCAACAAAGCTGTTTGAAAAATAAGAAGAGAAGAAAACTTCCTCAGCTTGATAAAGTGGCTAGCTAACCCTATGTATGATCATGAATGACTGAACGCTTTCTTCCTGTAACCAAAAATATCACAAAGATTTCAGCTGTCTCCATTATTACTCAACTTAGTGCTACAAATTTCTGAGCGTTCATTTTGGCAAGGAAAATAAATTAAAGGATTGATGATTGGAAAATAATAAGATTATCTTTTTGTCACTGATTGTAGAGAAAACCTTAAGAAATTTAACAGAAAACTGAAAGAAAATTCCTCATTGGAAAGTTTATAAAATAAAGCTCTCAAAAATGAATTATATATCTATATATTAATAACGAGCACGTGTACACTAAAATTAAAACTTATGATTTACAATTACTAAAATGTGATATTTTTAACAAAAATGTACTGAACTTGTATGTTGAAAATTAGTGTTTATGATAAAAATCAAGGTAGTTCTAAATAAATGGAGCAATTGAAAATGATCAAGATATGATGGTCACCAAAACAAATGCAATTATTCAGTGTCAGAAACATGCAGAAATATAAAATAGAAAAAAATAAATAAATAGACATGCAATGTTCATGAATTGTAAGATAATATAATAAAGATGTCAATTTTCCCAAATTAAAATATGGACAATTCCTATCAAATGCCCATTGTAAATGTTTAGATACAGAAAAAGTAAGTTAAAAATTAATATATAAAAGCAAACTAAAAAAAAATAGGAAAAAAAGCAAATTAGAATAGCTAAAAGAAGTTTCAAAATAATAAAATGGGAGGCATCTGTCACTCAAAGTCAGTACCTTAGCTCTGTAATCGAGAATACGTTTGTGGTACGGATAGTTCTCATTTAAGGAGCAAGTTCACTTCCTGCAACTCGGTCGTCCAATGAATTGGTTGCGAAATGAGGAATTGTATACAGTTCAACATTTAGAACAAAGAAATGGCCAAAGGAAGCTCCAACTTGTGGCTTTGCTTTTGTGAGGCTTTGTCCCTCTCATTTTTTCTTGGGGCTGAGTTACAATCCTGGTGGGCTGTTCAGGCAAAGAGCAGTGGCGCTCCTCCCTGGGTGCAGCGCGTAGGTGCAATTTTCCGCACCTTGTTTAAAGTATGGTAATTTTCGTTGATTGTACCCTACAGTACAATACTGTAGTTTTGTGTTCGGCTATACATTATAGTACCTCATGTGAGAGTTACGCAAATAAATAAAGAAGGAAAAGGAAAGCGAAAGAGAGATGATAGCTAGCTACCCTGATAAGAAAGAATCAGGGTCGGGGGCTCCGGGAAGATGCAGGACGCTGGGGCCCTTGAGCTCAGCTGCTTTTATGGTGCGGTGTGAGTGACTCTTTTTCCTTCACTTGGAGCTTGCCATAACTGGATTGGCTTCCAGAAACTTCGGTAGAATGTCATTTCTGCAGGCGGTCTATGTGTAGCTTTTTTCTTTTTTTTTTTTTTTTCTTTTCTTTTCTTTTTTTGTCTGTTTACTTATCCTTAATCTACCTTTGAAGGCCTTGTCGTTGGGGTGGGTGGCGGCTTGGCAAGGAGATGCCTGATTCGTAGTTAGCCTCGAGTTAGTAAAGGGGTGTGTACCTGTCTATTGTATTTTATAATGACCCTGGAGTGAATAATATAGTGACTCTAGGGTGAATACGCATGTATATATGTGTATATATGTTAGTGCATGGGTGTGAGTACACATTTTCTTAAAATTAGGTAGTGCTCTTCTTTGTTTTCCCTATATTTTATTGGAATTGGAGGAGGCTTATTATTTGTGAACTTTACTATTTCTTTATGTCTTTCCCAGCAGCTCTTTATTCTCTGGTCTCTTGGTGGAAGTCTCAAGGCCATTTGGGGTCGGTCTTTATCTGTTTTGTTGTTTGTTTTGCTTTTTGGGTTTTGTTTTTTCTCTTTCCACCCCGTTTTTGACTTGCTTCCCAGGGGAATCTCCCTAATAAAGTTTGCTCTTAATTCCTTCTAGTCAGGGTTAGCTAGAAGACTTAAAGAGGCCTCTATTTTATTTCATTTTATTTTGTTTTATTTTTTTGTCTACAGACCTTTGTCCTTACATATACTATTCACACTTTCCAAGAGTCTTTTTGTTCCTCCCACAAATTATGCAGCGAAACCCTCCTCAGTTTTTACATGATATTCCCAGAATAACCAGTTGTGTTTTCAGGCTGTGTCAGAATCTCTTCATCTGGGGTTACTCTCTTTGACTCTGCTCTTCACAGT